>PVLD010023085.1:0-28104 GCA_004027595.1 Dinomys branickii | reverse complement strand
CTTGGGTGATGGAGCTGACCAGTGGGGCAAAAGAGTGTTGAGAAACTGGCCTGAAAGTGTAGATAGTATATGAAAGGGGGAGTTTTAAAATACACAGGATGAGGCTTCTTTCTTGGGAGCCTGCACTTATTCCTTGAGTGTATACTTCAAACATTCTGCCTAATAAATCCCTCTGTGCCTCTAACTGTGACTTATATCCAGGACATTCTTTTTCTGTGACAGAAGCCAGAGAGCCTACATCCCGCCCCATGGGTGTGGTGAGACAGTACTCCACAGCTCACTTCGGGGACCACCTTGGGCCCTGCTTGGTGATAAACTCATAATCAGGATGTTCCAGGAGCTGCTGGGGACATTTTTGAACCTGGGAGTTCTCCCTCTTTTCCTGTTTATGCCATCAGCTGCCTATAAACACTTTTGTTGGTAAAAGGAAAAGTTTGGGGAACTGGTCTGCTCCATCTGGTTTCCCACTGGGAAGGGTGCTCAGGTACCTACTGTCTCCACTACTGGGACCTTTTCTTAGGCTGCTCATTGGTTCCACTTGGGTGAAGATGGGCATCAGGGTTTCAGTGGTGACTATAAGCTGCCCACTAACAGGGCACAAGGCAGCCAGGATTCTGTGACGCATGTTCGTCATCTCCATCATTTGAAAAGAGAAGAACAACCAGGAGACTTGTGTCCAAATTGACTATGCAGCTATTGGGCAATGCTGGCTTTGCTTATGCTCCAGTTAGGGGCTGGGGGTTTAGCTCAGTGGCATCACACCTGCTTATGTTCCAGTTACCTTTAATGGGATCTGCATCGCAATCCAACATTAGACAGCCAGGCAGGTGGTGTGATACCTCAAGGCTCTCCACACTCAGGGCTGGACTAAAGCAAAGAGAGAACTGTAGCTGGCACCCCAAGACAGAATGTTAAAAGTTAGATCTTTTCCTTCAGAGACAAGTGGCTTCTCCAAGCTTCCTCAGCATATACACTGCTACCCTCACCTCTCCTCAGCCTGATGCATGGACAGAATATGCAAGGTGGCACCAAGAGGTCATGGCCCAGCTTCATTTCCACAGGGAGAGGAGGAGAGGGCTGATTTCAAGAAGGGACGGGACAAGTCTGGACATGTGCATCAGCTCGTTGTGTTCTCTTTCCTGTTCCCCATGTGTCACCATGTGGTCGTTCTTTGCCCAAAATGACCCTAATGCAGCTGTACATGGTGAGAGGGTGATTTGTACGATGAGCCCTCTCCATCTCTTCAGAGCTAGCTTTTAATAACTGTCTTTCCCCTTTTACTAACCAACCAACTAACTAGATAACTAATTAACTAAGGTGAAAGATGGCTTGGCTCATTTGATGAACACATGAATGGCTTTAAAACAACACGCTGTTTATTTGCAAAATAGTAATTTCAATGTGAATTTATTCCTTATATCAAAAGATTATAAATAAAACCACTACTTAAAAATGCATGATGAACTGCAGAAGCATAGAACAAAAGCATAGAAGAACTGATTCATAATTTCTTAGGATTAGAATAGAAGGCCTTTAAAAAACAATATCCCAATTCTAAATCCCAAAAGATGGTTAGATCTAATTATATATTAGTTTAAAATAGTTGTACCTTAAAAGATATCATAAGCAGAGTCAAAAGAAAAATCGATCAACTGGGGAAAATAGATTTGTAAAAGACTGACAATGGATGATTTTCTTAGTGTATAAAATCCCCTCCAAATTAATAAACAAAAATAAAAACTTGATGTGGTGGTACATACCTACTGTCCTAACTACTTAGGAAGTGAGGTGGGAGGATTATCCGTGCCCAGAAGTTCAAGACTGACTGGGCAACACAAGGGAAAGCCCCATCTAAAAAAATCAAAAGAAAGTGCCAACAAACTAATAGGCCATATTCATGCAGCATGCAGATCAGAGGAGAAGAAACACACGTGAGTCTTAATGAGTGATGAGTGAAACATTATTTCATTTAATGGCCAAGTAAATATGGACTAAATAAAATGTTGATAATGAGGCAGGAGATTAGGACATGGCAAAGCTGGCTGAGGAAGTAGGTATGATCTGTTAATTATAAAATTCCAGGACACATGCACAGAGCAGATCCCAAGGCCTTACACATGACTTCTCGTAAGAACTGGAGCAGGCTTTTGATAGGATGGTCTAGACGTGACACCAGCCAGAGGAGTGGGTGGTACAGAAAGGACAGTCCGCACTGAGTTTTTCCTGTTTTCCCTGTCCTCGTGCTGTAGGGGGGTACTTCTTTTCCTACTTTTACTTGCCCCAAACTTACTCTGCAGAGCCTGTTTCCTTTCCTACCTTTAATAAAATGTCGTTACTATTTGTGCGTATCTTGACCAAGTCTCAGCTCAGAAAAGAAAGCACCTAGAAACTACCTCCAGTGGGAGACTCCAGAACCCTGGAACCTGGTAACACATTTGGTGAGCCAGCTAGGAGAGCAGGTAAGAACCTTCAGGCACATTTTTCTCTTTTCTCTCTGTCACCATGTGGCTGGGGTAAGGGAAGCACATGGCCTCTGTGTTTTGCCCAGCCAGCAAGAGGCCCATAGCTCTATCTCATATACCTCAAGTTTTTTTCTCCTGTTCTTTGTTTTTCCTATTTTTGGTCACTCATTGTAGATACAAGTCAGTGAAGAACAGCCAGAAAGCCTGCTATGAACCCAGTTGCAGAATAGATTGTGCAGGTGCCATGGGTGCAGCCTAGAGTTTACTATGCCTTTTTCACCTCATGCTTCTGTTCCCATGGTACTTTGCTCAACTTTTTCAATTTTATGGGGAATAGTAGCTGTTGATAACTTGGCAGCCTGCCTGCGTAGGCACCTACCCCAGTTTACTCCTTTTGTGCTCAAAGTCTTAGCTGCACTATTTCCCCAGATGGCTATTTCTTTTTCACCATACTATCTTAGATGCGGTCGCCATCTTGTCTTGTCAAGTGACTGGCCACCATTTTGAGTCAGTCACATTTGATTTCAAGTGACCTTATGGTCACCAGAAAAATCTCATCCTTGTATATAGGAGCTAAGCCTTCAATTACAAGGAACATCTGAGCTTCCTCCTACTTTTCTTTTGAATTAGGTTATATCCCTTCCTTGTTCTAACAAAATTCAGGTAATTGAGTAACATATGTCTAATGATCTGAGCAGAACTAAAGAACAGCCAGTAAAACATAACTCAAGGGACTGTGAGTCATTGTTAGGATTTTAAAAAAGTTTTTCCTTAAAAAAGTGTTTCCATCTCTATTGCCTTAAAAAAGTACCAAAGATTTTACTATGGGGTAAATGCAAGAGAGGTTTCTCAAGTGGTTCAACACTGCTTTAGTAGAACTATCAAGTGACTTAGTGTGGCTAAAGGAGTCTCAGTGGGGGGACACTCCACCCTGATCTTATGGGAGTTTCAAATAACCAGGTAGAACCATGAAGTGACTCAACCCTCTCTCCTTAAGGAGTTAGTGGGCCACAGTATGGAGACAAAAGACCCTCACTAGGGCTCTTCTTCTATGCTTCTATGAAAGACCCCAGTGTTATCCTAGCTTTGGACAGAGATACCTGTCTAATAAATACTTGATTCTCACAAGGGACACTTTGTGGGCTCATTGGATCACCTTTTTCTGCATAGGATGTTATTTTAGGGATCTGAAACATAATTTTGTTTCTCTCTCTAGGCCCCAAGACCAGCCATGGGAAACCTCATCAACCATGCCCCGCAGATTCCACTGACTTCCCCACTAGGCCATATCCTTGATCTGTGGGAAAGAGTTGACCTTGCCAATTTCAAAAAGAACAGTTTATCTACCATTGTGACATGGTTTGGGCTCAGTATAAACTAGTAAATGGTGAGGGATGGAGAAGGGATGGTAGTTTAAAGTCTGAGACTATTCTTTGTTTAAATAATTTCTACTTAAAACGGAGGGTGGAGTGAAATCCTTTTATGTTCAGGCTTTTGTGACCCTTTATCACAGGACAAGCCCAGAAACTAGGACATTTAGAGTGGCCCTTGAGAGAGAGAGAGAGAGAGAGAGAGAAAGAGACAGAGAGACAGAGAGACAGAGAGAGACAGAGACAGAGAGAAAGAGAGAGAGAGAGAGAGAGAGAGAGAGAGAGAGATCTTTGATGACCCTGTCCTCAGATTCCTACCTGAGAAGGATATGGATCTCTCTCATCTGTTTAATAAAGAACCTTCTGATGGGACCCCAGACACCTGTGACCAAATTGCCAGATATTCCTTTTCTGTGTTCAACAGTTGAGCTCTGGAGGACAGTTAAAAAAAAAAAGGCTAAAATTATAGCTGTTGCAATTGGAAATTCTTTACTTCTCTGGAAAACTCTCCTATAGATCTATAGCTATAGTTGGGGTTCAGGGGATCCCTAATCAGAGATTCTTTACTCTTGCCAATTGTCCCAGAGTCCTACCCCCTTGCTAGGAAGAGACTTACTAGCAAAACTGGGTCAATTCTAAATTCTGGCAAAGGCCAAAATGGGTAGCTCCCACTGTATTGTATAGTGGAATATCTGATTTAAGAAAATCTTTCTTCCTCTACACATCAGAAAATAGCGAAATTGCTTTGGATGTTATTATGGATTGTAGCTAGATATCTCTTCAAAACCTCATGCAGTCGTGGGGGTAGCTGAACCTAGAGTTTGTGGTTGACTCATGGTCCAATGCTGGAATTATGGGTGTGAGTGCTACAGGCTCCCTGGGGTGGGTAGCCTGCATGAAGTATAAGGAAGGGAAAGAGGTTTGCTCTCTTTCTCCTCCCTTGCTCTTGTTGCTTTTGCTGTCTTCTGCCATCATGGACTGTTGCTCCTAGGCCACGCCACCCTGCCTTGGAGCCAGCTGATTATGAACCAAAACCTCCACAAACTGTGAACTAAATAAAACTTTGCCCCTTTAACCTTTAATGTTGGATATTTTGTCTCAGCAGTAAGAAAAAAATAACCAAGACAGGTATCTTGACCCAAATGCTAGGGTGAGAACACTCCCCAGTGGCATATTTTTAAAAAGTTACACAGCCATCCTGCCTGATAGTAGTAACAGCTATAGTTATGCTAATAGAAGACACTAAACTAACTTTAGGACAAATACTAGAAGTCCTGACACCCTATCAGGTCAGAGTGATTTTTGAGACCAAAGATTCTTGTAATTAACAGTGGAATGGCTTACTAATTATCAGGCCATGCTCTTAGACACCTCTGAGATTGTTATAAAAACTTGCATTGCTCTTAATCCTTCCTCTTTGATGCCTACAGGCCCAGAAGTTAGCTGTTTTTGTGAACAAGTCATCTACCAGACCTATGCAAGCAGGCAGGGCATCAGTGACCTACTACTGTAAGATACAGAAGAGGTGTGGTTCATTGACGAAAGTCCCTTTGGTCAAGGACATCAAAAGGCAGGTTATGCAGTAGTCAATTCCCGACAGGTCATCGAAGCAAAACCTTCCCCCAAGGACTTCAGCTAGAAAAGCCACTGCTAATAGCTCTTACTTAGGCATTGATATTAGAAAAAGGCAAAAAGTTAAATCCAAATATGCCTTTCTGGTGCTACCTGCCCATGCAGGAATATGGAAAGAAGGAACTTGCTGATTAATAAGCAATCATCTATAAAACACACACAGAGGAAATTCTTAAAATTTTTACCAGACTAAGAAGAAAGCTACTCCCGAGAACCTCTGGCAGATCTCTTACTCTTCAGAAAACAAGACTCCAGGATTTCTTTCAGTGCAGATAAATAGAGTTACTAATGACCTAACTCACCACAGTTTAAATGGGTGCCTGTACAGAGGCTCTGATTTTTAATTCAATCCATTATGTGGTCAGTGTTGCTAAGGCTATGGCTCTCGGGCTCTTGATAACTTACCTAACTTTCATTCTTTGCCATACTTTGTCCTCCACAACAAACATGGAAATCTGATCTGCTTTTCATGTTTAGGCTGTACTACATCCCCACATAATAGTAAAGTTATTTTCTCCCAACCAGTAGACTGTTCAATAGTTGCTAACGCTTTTCTCATTGTCTTCTGATAGTTTTTTTTCCCCCCTTCAACCTAGCTGGTGAGCTACAACACCCAAAGTAGTTGGAAAGCAGTTACTCCCCAGTGTGTAGGGTCTACAGCCCCTTCCAGATGGAGAAGCTACAGAAGATGGAGACCTCCATTCCTTCAGCTTTCCATGAAGAATTACAGGGATATGTTTCTATTAGGAGGAAATGAAACAGGAGATTAGCATGTAGCAAAGCTGGCTGGGAAGTGGGTGTGACCTGTTAGCTACAAAATCCCAGGACGCATGCACAGAATGGTTCCCAAAGCTCTGCAAGCCTATGTTGTTTGAAGTCAAGACATTCTTAGAGAGAGGTAGAGATTAGGAGAAAATGTACAAATAACTTTGAAATGCTGGAAAAATCTGGCTTCTTGATCTCAGTGTTGATGACTTGGTTGTATTTGGTTTGTAAAACTTCTCTTTGTTTGGTTGGAGATTAAACCTAGGGCCTTAGGTACCAAGGCAGGAACTCTACCACAGGTCTAGGTCCCCAGCCCAAATTTTCTGGTATCTGAATGTTTACATGAAAAAGAAGGGACAGCTGAAGATTAACGAGCTGAGCATCCAGTTTAAGGAAGCAAAAGATCAGTGAAATAACCCAAAGAAAACAGAGGTAAAGAAATAAAAGCAAACAGCTATGAAAGAGAGAGAAAGAGATAAAATAGAGAAGATCAATCAAGTCACAAGTTGGTTCTCTGGAAGGACTAACAACATGGACAAACCTCTGGCAAAGTCATTATGAGGAAGAAGAGAAGTAAACAACATTTGTGGTGGAAAAAGCACAGTCAGCAGAAATTAAGAAGATGATAAGACAAGTGACTTTATGCCAATAATTTGAAAATACAGATTAAATTAAAAATTTCTTAGAGACATATCACTTGCTAATATGCCATCAAAAAGCAAAGTCTGAAGAGTACTTAGGACACAATATAAAAGAAATTGAATTGAATCAGTGGCTAACCATTTGTTTTCCCTGTATTTGCAAATAAGCAACATGAGACCCAGATAACTTTTCAGAGCATACTTCTAAGTGTTCAAGGACCATATAATTCCATATTCATGGAACTCTTCTAAGTGACATTTGAGAAAACAGTTCCTGACCTAGGATTATGATCTTGAAACTAAAAATAGAACAGAGCTCTGTGACATGAACATTATGAAGCGACAACAATGGGGCAATTTACGTAGACATCACTTCATGCCTGTTGGAAGGTTTATTATCAAAAAAGGTAATGTTTGGTAAGGATATGGGTGTAAGGTGGAAATGCAAATTTGAATAGCTTTGATGCAAAACAGTACAGAAGTTCCTCAGAAAATTAAGAATAGAACTATGGGTGATCCACCAATCACACCACTTGATATATATCCAAAGAAAATTAAGTTAGTTCTCAGAGAGATTTCTGCACTCCTATGTTCACGGCAGCATTATTCACAGCAGCCAAGAGATGGAACCAAACTATATGTCCATTGCCACCTGAATGTAAAAAGAAAATCACACACACACACACACACACACACACACACACACACACACACACTGGGATACCATTCAGCCTTAAAAGGGAAGGAAATCCTATCCATTGTGACAACATGGATGAACCTGAAAGACATCATGCTAAGTGAAATAAACCATTTACAAAAAGCCAAATACAGTAAAATGTTGGATTGTGAGTAGTTTGTTCTTCAAAGTGAACAAACATTTCTAATAAATTTTAACTTGATAAAGGAGCAATGTCTTGCAAAATGAGTAGTACATGATGCCGATGTCACATGATCACAACTGAGATTCTTGTCTCTGTCTCTGTCTCTCTCCATCCTTCTCTCTCACTGTAGGATTGTGGGTAATCATCTCCCAACAGCAAGGTATTATGGAGGAGATTTTGTCTGTAAAGGAAGCAAAAAAGGCAGAAGGATCCCTCACTTCAAATGAGATTAGGGAGATATGTAAAATGCAGGAAATGGTGTGAACTTTTGGGCTGTAGACTCTATGTACTGGGGAGTATGTGCTCTCCAACTACCGTGAGGTATTGTAACTCACTGGCTGGGGTGAAGAAAAAAATCTGTCAGAAGACTGTGAGAGGCTGGATGTGGTGGCACAGGGCTCTAATCCCAGCATTGACAGACTATGGAGCCCAATCTCTCCCTGTCTATGCTTTGCTTCTCCATCATGTGGTGCCCGCCATGTGCTCCCTGCTACGGTGTGCTGCCTTGCCACAAACCCAATAGCAACAAGGGCAATCAGTCATGGATGAAAACCACCAAAATTGTGAGCCAAAACCACCCTGTGCAGGCTGATTATCTCAGGTATTTGTTACAGTACCAGAATGTTAATGAATACACCACAGCTTCATACCATCACCTTGAGGTTTAAGTTTTAATGCATGAATTTTATTTGGGCATGTGTGTGCAAAGCACAGCACCACGTGAGATAATGGGTATGTTAGTTTAATTAAGCCATTCCACAGTGTGTACATGTATAAGACATCACATCCTACAGTATAAATATGTATAATTTTTATTTGTCAATTTAAAAACTTCCCATAAGAAAAACATTATTTGATAGGAAAGTTTTAAAGAACAGATAAAATGTGAAAATGATTTGAGATAACAGAAAAGATAGAACACTGCACAATTTTCTATAAAGCCAGTATAAACTTCAAAACAAAAACCAGGAAAAATTACAGACCCATTTCACTAGTGAATATAAATTTAATAACTCTAACTAAAATATTAGCAAATTGAGTCCAACAGTGTATAATAAGATAGTACTTAGCAATCCAGTTGGATATATCCCAGATATACAATGGTGGTTTAATATTAGAAAATCCAGCAACAGAATTCTTTCACATTTATACATTAAAAGAAAAAAACCCATGTGATCATCTCAAAGCTTGTACAGAAAACATTCACTGTTAAAAATAAAAAGAAACAGAAACTTCTTTATCCTGATAAGAATACTTATCACACAGCAATTTTAAATGTCATCTTAAATGGAAAGCTGTTAGAAAGAGTCTTATTAGATACCAGGAATGGCACATAATTGCTTCTCATATTCAACACTGCATTGGGGACCCAAGATAGTAAGGAAGATAGGAAGGACTAGCTTCGGTGTGTAGACTCTGGCAGAGCTGACTTTTTGCAATACCTTTACTTCCTACTTCTAAGAGGCCGGGAGTCCAGCCTCCATATGAAGGGACAACCTTCCCTGACAGAAAGAGCCCCTGAAGAGATCACAGGGAGAGGTCAGGTAAAGAAGAGTTCCTGAAATTACAAGAATTGAGAATCCCAGCCAACAAGAGGCAAAGCATCACAAATAGGACTCCCAACCCCCCAGCTGTTCCAGACAGCTCCTAGCCATTGGAATAATCCTGAAACTCCAGGTGTGTGGGTAGAGATGCCATGTTGGGTTTCCTGGCCCCAGTGGGCATCAGGTAGAACAGATAAGCTGTCCCTGCTGTGCCCTGCATAAATACTGACTCACAGACTCATGAAAAGATAAATTAGTGATTGTTTTAAGCTACTACATTTTGAGGTAGCTGTAGAGTGGTAGATATTTGAAATACCAGGTGTCTAACTCCATACACTGTAATCTAGAGCACCGTGGTATACAGTAGGTGTCATATATATAATGTTTGAGGCCTTTTATTTGAACTCTTGCTATGGTCGAATTTCCTACGGTATGGATTGTGTCAGATAGATTTTAAACTGACCCCCAAGGCGTCCCATTTCCAGTGTTCAGGCCCTGTAGAATCCCCTCTGTGGGTGGGATTTGTGACTTGCTCCTGTACATACATATGTACACACATGAATACATACATACATTCAGACATACCTACCTACTACATAAAATACACACACGCATAAAGAGATGGTGACAGGTCGCTGTAAAGATTATAGTTTGTGCCATGTTGCGGAGGGGGTGGGAAAACACTCCTCTGATTGAGTTCACAGTATAAGACTTCGGTTTAGCATACTGGAACTAGAGCTGCTCCCTGTGGGCTGAGGAAAAGGCCCACATGTCACACTCTGGGCAGCCTGGAGACCCCAGGGAGGCCCCCAACCACTTGCCAGTGAAAAATCATGAGAAAATGAGTTCTGCTAACACTCCCCAAAGAGATTCTTCCCCCAGGTGAGGGCAGCTTAACAGGGCAGCTATGTGAGGCTCTAGGCAGACAGACAAGCTGTGCCGAGGTTCCCGACATATAGAAAACAGAAGAGAATAGATAGGTTTGTTTTAAACTACTGAATGTTTGGCTGTCATGTACCCTAGGATTTTCAGGAAATACAGGAAAATACAGGAAAGTTGGTGCTGAGGTAAGTACTGGTGGATTGTCACTTGTGTTTCCGGCAAAGAAGAATGCTCATAGGGAATAAAAGGGGCTGTTCTCAGAATACAGCTGGTGGTTGTCAGTGGCTTTGGTATTGACTCAGGAGTGAAGAAACACAGTAAGCCCCCGACTTACGAACGTTCAGGTTGTGAATTTCCACAGATAGGAACCGGACCTTGCATTATTTTTTTAATGCTTTCCATTGTATGTTTGTGTCAAAGGCACAAAGACTCACTTTGCCAGACTTAGGAACGAATCTAACTTAAAAACGTTCTCCCAGAACAGAACCCCTTTGTAAGTCAGAGACTTACTGTAGTGAAAATAAATAGACTCATTGTGACAGGTTGAAACTTTGGACTGGAGTTCGGGTGAGAACTGGTATAACATTAACAATTACGAAGGTCGACAGTTACAGTTTGTTTTTTGTGCTTGGAGTATGTAGTTAGTTGGGAGCTTCCTAACATTTCTGGTGACTTATTTCTGATTCTTTTTCCATGCTTTCCAAACCAAAAAGTCTTTTTAAAGCCCATGCAAAATTTCGTACTTTCCCTGGTTGCCACACACACAAAAGTCTATGAACAAGCATCTGTGATTTTTTTAAACTGGGAGGAGAGGCTGTACTCTGACAATTTAGGGAGAATGCAAATGAGGAGCTGTGCTGTGTCCTCTCCGCCTCGCATCTTGCTGGCCCTTGCCTTCTTTTCCTCTCCGTGTCCTGTCTTTTTCTTTTTTTTTTTGAGGCAGTTTCATCATGTAATCCAGGCTGGTCTCAGACTCACTGTGTAGGCCAGGCTGGCCTTAGACTCATGGCAATCCTCCTGTCTCAGCCTCCCAGGTTTTCTGTATCAGTTCATCTGTTGATGGGGAACTAGGCTGTTTTCATAGCTTAATTGCTGTGAATTGGACAGCAAGATACTGTAAATGTCATTATAATATACTGACTTTAATTCTTTTGCAGATATATCAGGAAGTGATATAACTGGATCAAATGGTATCTATTTTTAGTTTTCTTATTGATTTCCATAGGGGCTGTATTAATTTACATTCCCATCAGCAGTGTGGAAGGATTCCTTCTCATATCCTCACTAACATTTTTAAAATTGTAGTTGTTTTGCATTCTTGATGACAACCATTCAAACGGAATGCAATGGAATCTTAAAGTAGTTTTTATTTGCATTTCCTTTATGGCTAAAAATATTTTTCATGTATTTATTTGGCTACTGGTACTTCTTTTTTTTTGAGAGGTGTCAGTTCAATTCATTTATGCATTTATTGATCAGGCTTTTTTATTTTTGGTGTTAAGTTTTTTGAGTTCTTTATATATTCTAGATATCAACCCTCTATTAGAGGAGTCACTGATAGAGATTTTTTTCTCATTCCATCTCTTCACTCTGGTGATTGTTTCTTTTGCTGTGCAGAAGATTTTTAATTGGATGCAATCCAATTTGTTGATTTGTGCTATTATTTTCAGGAAGTTTTTGCTTGTGCCCATGGCTTGAAGGGTTTCCCTTATGTTTTCTTCTAGTACTTTCAAAGTTTCAGGTCTAATACTTCTATCTTTGATCCATTTTAAATTGACTTTTGTACAGGCTAAAAGATGGGGATTTAGTTTCAATCTCCTACATACAGTAGCTAGTTTTCCAGCACTGTTTGTTAAAGATGCTGTTTATTTTTAGTCCCTTTGTCAAAAATCAGATGGCCTAGTTGCATGGCTTTATTTCTGCATTGTCTGTTCTGTTCCACTGGTCTACAAGTATATTTTTGTGCTACTATCTGCTATTTTTGTTACGGCTTTGTTATGTTATTTTTTATTATGGCTTTGCAGTATAATTTGAAATTAGTTATTGTGATGCTTCCAGACTTGCTTTTTTTGTTTGTTTTGGTTATTCTGGGTCTTTTCCACTTCCAAATGAATTTTAGGATTGTTTTCTCTAATCCTGTGAAGAATATCATTGGTATTTTGATAGAAATTGGATTAAATCTGTAGATCAATTTTGGTAATATGACCATTTTAATATTAATTCTGCTGATCAATGAACAAAGTAAATTTCTCTCTGCGTTGACAGTAATGGCTAGTTTGCATGTAAAATGACCTCCAAAGTCCCTTTTTTACAGGCACAGTCCCAAGCATGTGGCACCATGGAGAGGTGGTAGAGTGAAGTTGGCGGTGCCTAGAGGGAGGAAGTTAGGTTCCTGGGGGCAATGCTGGGATAGTGGGATATTCCTGCCTGTCCTTCTGCTTCCTGTTTGTTACAGGATGAGCAGGCCTCTGTGCTATGCACTTCCATCAAGGTGTACTCTGCTGCCACAGACCGAAAGCCACGAGGCCAAGAAGCTATGGACTAAAATCTCTGAAAGCATGAGCCAAAATAATGCTTTTCTCCTTCTAAGTTGGCAATTCCAAGTATTTTGTTACAGCAACGGGAAGCTTATTTACACAGTGATTAGGCACTTTTCCTGTGGCCAGGCTAGACAGGTCTGACATCTTCCACCCTGCTCAAAAATTTAGCTTCTATCTGAATTGAAAAATCAAGAAATTTCTTCCAAATAAATGTGTTGAATGTGCCAGACTCTGACATTTGTGTGTGCAGTGTCTGTTCACCCCGCTCCTCTTTCTTTACTAACAGAACTCAGATGTCTTTGTCCCTTTGGGCTGCTATAACAAAAAAATCTCACACCGAGTGGCTTTTAAACAATGAATTCATTTCTTATAGTCCTGCTGGCTGGAAAGTCCAAGGTCAAGGTACCAGCTGATTCTGAAGTCTGACAAAGGCCTGCTTCTTAGATGGCTGGCTTTTTGCTATAATAGCACATGGCACAAGGAAAGAGGGGTGACTTGGGGACATATTTATTTATTTATTTATTTATTTATTTAGTCTTTTTGAGACAGGACCTCGTTGTGCAGTTCAGGGTGGCCTTGAGCTCACTTTCTAGCCCAGGCTGGTCTCTAACTTGCAACGATCCTCCTGCCTCAGCCTCCCGAGTGCTGGGATGACAGGCGTGCGCCCCGAAGCTCGGCCAGAGACCTTTGTAATAAGGGTTCTCATTTTATCCATGAGGGCTCTACCCCACAACCTAATCACTCTTAACGGTCCATGAGTTACTGCCATTGTGTTGGGCATTAAGATTTCAACCTGGGAGTCTTGGAGAGACACAAATATTCAGACCACAGTATTAGATGAAGTCTTTCTTTCTCTCTTTCCTTCTTTCTTTCTTTCTTTCTTTCTTTCTTTCTTTCTTTCTTTCTCTTTCTTTCTCTCTCTCTCTCTCTCTCTCTCTCTCTCTCTCTCTCTCTCTCTCTCTCTCTCTCTCTCTCTCCTTCCTTCCTTCCTTCCTTCCTTTCATTTTTTTTTGTCTTTTTGAGACGGTCTCACTATTCAGTCCAGGCTGGCTTTGAGCTCATTTGTAGCCCAGGCTGGTCTTGAACTCATGATAATCCTCCTGCTTCAGCCACCTGAGTGCTGGGATTATGGGCCTGTGCCACCACACCCAGCTTTTGCTTTCTTTCTGAACAGGGTCTCACTAAGTAATTCAGGTTTGCCTTGAACTTACTGTTTAGCCCAGGCTGGCCTTGTACTCACAGCAATCCTCCTGCCTCAGCCTCCTGAGTGCTAGAATCACAGGCCTGAGCCACCACACCTGACATCACACTTGACTCTTCTTCTAGCCGGTGATATATCTGTAGGCTAAAGAGGACTTTGGAGAAAACTATGATTTCCTGATAAAGGACAGACTTAGCTGGCAGTATGCTTTTGGTTTCCCCTTCTCCCTGTCTGGACGGGCACCAATTTGTAGGGCAGCAGCCACCTTATAACCACCTGAGGCAAAGGGCAAGAATGCAGAGGGCAGAACTGCTTGGAGACGGCTTTGACCCGCTTTGTTTGCCATGGATATCAACCTTGGGACTTACGGTTAAGAGAGAGAACTAAATCTTATATTTGACTAAGCCATTGTTTATGGGGCTACTATTATCCAGCTGAATGTTATCCTGCCGAACACTGTGCTCTTCTCAAAAGAAGTTCTGGTGAGAAATTAATTTTCTTTCTTCCTTTATCTTTTCCAAAGGGCTTATTTTGAACAACTCAAATAAAACTGGGCCACTTCACTCTTCCCGTAAGCCTCTGCTAGCATGGCTTCTTCATCTCACAGAGACACAGGTCTGTTCCACTGCTCCAGCTCAGCATGAGTGGTCATCTGTCAGTTTGGACTTAGTTCTGATCTGGAATCACATATGCCCTGTCTCAAGAAAGAAGAAAACAGCTCCTCTTACCCCCCAAATAAAGAAGAAACACAGATCTGGCTTCAGGAAGCACTGCTGGTGTCCTCAGACACTGCGCACAGGAGAATCCATGACCAGAGAGAGCTTCTCCCCTGCTCCTAGCAACATGTCCTCCAGATCCTTTCAGCTTTTTCTCCCAAATCACACTGAGCTCGTGCTCTCTCTCCCTCTCTCTGGATTGAGCCCAGGGCTGTCTCACTGAGCTACATCCCCAGTCCTTTGTATTTTTGTTTTGAGACAGAATCACATTAAGTAACTAAGCCTCCCAGGTTGCACGTGAACTTGCGATCCTCTTGCCTCAGTCTCCTGGAGAGCTGGAATTACAGGCGTGTGCCACCATATTAGGGTCATTGCTTTTTTTTTTCTAGTTGCTCCTCCAATTCTGGTTAATGTCTCTTTCATTCTCTTCTTTTTGCCTTTTAGTGGTGGTACCTTTCTTCCAGAGAAGCCTGGCGCCACCTCTTTGGGAAGTCAGTCTGCTCCCTTCCCTCTTCCTTTGCAGCTTTGCTATTGGCTCCGACACACAAGAGACGGCACATACAGTCACAGAACTGTCTTCAGAAGGCAACTGCAGGAGAGTGCTGTGAGTAGAGACCCTTCCTCCCATGTACTAGTGAGGGCTCTCCAGAGGAATGGGCCTAGAGAATGAATTCACGTACAAGAAAATTTATTATAAGGAATGTGCTCTTGTGGACGCTAAGAAGCCCCAAGATCTGCCGGGGGGCCAGGAGAATGGATGGTGTAAATGCAGCCTGAAAATTAGCACACTCAAAACCTAGGTATATCTAGTTCTAGTTCAGCTTCAAGGCAGGCACAGTGGTGTCCCAGCTTACAGGCAATCCCACAGAGGAATCCCCCCGTGCTCCCTTGAGGCTTGGCTTGTTTGCTCTCTTTGGGCCTTAACTGATTGGATGAGTCCGACACACATTAGGGAGGGCCATCTGCCTTTCTCAGTCTACTGATTCAAATATGCCTCTTATCCAGAAACACCCTCACAGAAACATCTAGAATCGTGTTTACCCGTGAGCCCAGGCAAGTAAAAGCAACTACTCCCCCTCGTCACCTTTTCCCCTCTCCCCCAGCTCTCCATAATACGGCCAAGTCAGTAGCCTCAGTTCTCACTTGCCTTTTCACCTCTTTCCCAGGAAGCTCCTGGTTCCTACGCTCCGGGCCGCAGTCCTTCGACGCCACCTTTCTTTCCTTCAAACCACTGTGTAAAGACTGTAAGGCGTCGCTCAAGCATCACCGCCTCCATGAAGTGTTCCCCTAACGTAACGATTCTCTTTTTTTCTGCAGCACCAGCGCTTTGCTTAACTCTGAATCGTTTGCTTATCACAGATGCCTTCTCTTCTGTGCACGTGTGTGCCTGGCAAGCTTGCGTTCTAAGGGATCCTTGGAGGTAGGAAGATGGCTAACATAGTGGGAAGGGAGAGGTGAAGTCAAATTTGCCCAGAAATGGTAGTAATGAGAATGTGGCAAGCAGGTGATGAGTTTTCCCTACATTCAGAAAGACACTTTAGCTGGACTTAGTTTAAAAAGGGATGTATTTCTAAATACAAGCTTCAATAACACAGTAATACAAACAGCTAATCCGAAGAAGTCCTTATTGCATGCTCCGCAATATTCTAAGTGCTTTCTGCATCTCGCCCTCTGTGATTACCACGCCGACACCCTGCGGTGGTCCGCAGAGGAAGACACTGAGGCGGTGGGGATGAAGTAGCTTGGCGAGGTCGCAAGCTAGTAGGTTTGGTGTTGAGGTTTGAAGCGAGCATAAGTAAACAGTACTTGCAAAAGCACCGGTGGGGGAGGAGAAGCGCCCGCGGTTCCCAGGAGGAAAGCTGCGCACCTAGGTAATGTGTTCCGCGTGTGTTTGGTTGCCGCACCCCCACAGAGCATTCCTTGTATTCTTGCCCAACGACAGAGGTGACTCTTGGATCCTTTTCTTCTCTGTTTTCTCTGCTTAAGAACGCAATTATTATAGTAAAAGACTTTCTGGGAAAGCAACACCAGGAGCTGCATGCATTCCAAGCCTGGTTTGTGTTACCAGCTTTGTTTTGCACATGCGATTTTCACCATAAGCGTGAAGTTATAGTGCCTTCTGGTCCGTTAGCTTAGTGGCTCCTGCTGCCAACCTGTGGATTAAACAATAAAGAGCCAAGTGTGTATTTCAGGGCTATTATACCATTTAATGAGGATTTGTAAAAGTTGGGTAGAGCAATGGAATTTATAAATGTATTTATAATTGTTTTACTGAAGTAAAAACACATTTTGTATATTTTCAAGGGAAGAATATCTTAATTTCTCCTTTATAAAAAGTGCACAATTTTCCATCTAGGATCTCCCTCTCTGATACTCAAAAAATCATTATAATTTCCTGTTGGAAAAAAATAAGACTGGTGAATTCTAATATACTGTAAGATAGGCAAACAGTAGGATGTTCGCCAATTATTTGTCATATACAAATAAATTTAATACCTTTAAATTTTACACGTTGTAGTATAACTGAAAGCTACTGAAAATAAGAGAACTATTCTTATAATTTAATTCCTTTCTGAGGAATGTTCTTGCCGGAAACTTATAAAATGTGCTTATTGTGGGGATGGACAGGACATTTACCCTTGAAAATGATTGTCAGTATCTAAGTAGCCTCTGGCCATAAAATCATGGTATTTTCAGAGCAAACCATAGTTCTTCTACTCTTTTTTTTCCCCTGTGGTACTGGTGGTAGAACCCTGAGCCTTGAGCATACTACGAAAGTGCTGTACCTCTGGGCCATATGCCTGGCCTGCACATTATTTTTGTTTTAAATTTTACCTCCATTGTTTTTTCGTTTGGTCTTTTTGATTAGCAAATACATTTAAAAATAACTTTACCTCTCATAAAGCTCATTTTACTTTTATTTTTTTTTCTTTTTTAAAATTTTATTTTAAAGACAAAAGAATGGAGATGTACGAGCCAGAACAAACCACAAACAATATCGAAAATACAAAATTATGCAGAACATAGTAGGGAATTAGTGCTGGATGGATGCTGTATTACATAATGTTATCTTCACATTAGTTATCACACAAACATTAAAGGACATACCAAACTATAGAGAAGACAGTAGGGAATTAGCACTGGATGCTGCATAACATAAAGTTATCTTCACTTCTGTTAATACAAAAACGATGGAGGAAATACAAATTATAGAGAACATAGAAGGGAATTAGTTCTGGATGCTGTCCTACATAATGTTACCTTCACCTTTGTTACTCAGTTACACAGATGATGGCCCATTTCATCATTCAATTTTCTCCTCCCTCATCTCCGTTGCCCTACCACTCAATCAGTCATCTTCCCTGTGATAATAACTGTATTCCTGGGTTTATCTATACCCCTGGACTCTCGCCTTGGGAAGAGATATAGCTGCCTCAGACTATACTATAGCACACATGGGTGTATACAAACTGCCATGGTCAGAGGTGGAAAAGCACCCATGCTCACAGTGGACCGCCCTGCTCCTCCCTGTTGCCGTGCTATGGGTGGGGGCAGGTCAAGTCCGTGGGATGCCCTCAGCGGGGCCCACAGCAGAGATAAAGCTCATTTTAAAATTTTAAAATTGACATAATATTTGTGTCTGTAGGGTGCCGTGTGATGTCTCAATACATGTGTACATTGGGCAGTGATCAAATCAGGGCGATTCACATATCCATCACCTCACACATGTATTCTTTTGTGGTGAGCACATTTGCCATCTACTCTTTGCTAGTTTGTCACAAAGCTCACTTTGATGGAAAAGCATGTAAACCAGACATTTAAATGTACTAATGTGGAGATTTTCACCATGATTGCGTTGTCGCTAACTGGTCCACAAGCTGCACTCTCTGGGGCCAAGAACCTCAGCATGCTGAGGGCTGTGCTTTGTGGGACTGTCACAAGCTTTTGTAGCCTGCCACCTATTATGAAACAGCTTAGGGAAGGCTTCCAGGGAAAATATGAGAAATCTGCTATGTATTTAGAAATGCTTTTTCCAGATATGGGGAGGATATTACTTACAAAACTTAAAATATTTTGGAGAAGTCACTTGCTTATACCCAGTTTTTTGAGGGTGGTGTGTATGCTAGGCACACACCCTACCACTGAGCTATGCTCCTTGCTTCTGTATCTACTTAATTAGGACATTTCAAGCGGTACTCACTGTGGCTGACATAGAGACTCACTTGTATTTCAGAAAAGAATGATATTATAACTAGAAAAAAAACCCAGAAAACGTTCTCAACAAACCTGCCTCTTAAATTCTCTTTGGTGACTTAATTTATCAATTTTAACAATGAAAAGTTAGAGCTATAGAACTGGAATAAAAGTTTCTTGGGCCAAATTTAGATTAACCTTGGGCAAGTCATTTGCCTCTTGAGGTCTGGGTTTTCCCCTGGCTGTGTTTACGTAAGTTGGACTGGCTCCAAGAGTCACTGGGCTGGTCGAAAAGGAAATTGTCCTTGGCTGTAGAAGTGGAAGGTGATGTAGTAATTTTAGGCATTTTACTCTTAACCATTAAAGACTTGTTTTCTGAACCAGAAAGTTTGATATATATATATTTGACAAGGATTTGATCACTGAATGGGTAACAATTATAAATGTGCAAATTATTGGTTCTCTGTGGACTTTTTCTCTTAATGATCATAGGTACAAACCTGCCTCTAATTATATATCACTTATATTTAGCACTTTTCATTAAAGGATGTCAAAGTGTTTTGCAAACGCTAATTAAGACTTGTATCTATTCTGTGAAGTGAATATGATTGTTTTACCATGGACCGAGCAGCAAACTGAAACACAAAAAGCTTTAACAGCTGCCCAAAATTACCTTGCTGAACAGTGCCATTAAGAATACCTGGACTACTTGCAAGGTACTTGTACTAACCAGCAGCAGTGAATGCATAGTTACTTGGTCAAGGCTAACTAATTAAGAATCCTTTGAAAGAAGGCCAGTCAGGCTTGGTGCCATGGGCTAAAGTTCCCAGCCAAGTTGCCACATTGCAATGCTGGTCTTTAGTGCAGAAGTGGATGCAAACCAATGTAAGCCAGGGATGGAGAGCTACCATGAGACAGACAGGTTGTCTTCTCTTTGAAAGTTGCAGGCCCCATTCTCACCTGGTATTTTGGGCAGAGTCTATGACACTCAGTGAAGTTTGTAAAGTCAGGGTGTTGTGGTCTCCCAAAAGTCCATGTGTTAAAGATTTGATCCCTCAAGTGGTGATTTTAGAAGACAGTGGGTCCTTTAAGAGATGGAGCCTGATGAGAGGTCTTTAGATCACTGGAGGTATACCTGGTCCTCTCTTCTTTCTCTGTGTTTCCTGGGACATGATGTAAATTGTTTTGCTTTGTTACATACTCTCTCCATTACAGTGGTATCTTACCATAGGCCTAAAGCAATGGAACCCATGGAGTGAACTCTTCAGAGCCTGAAACCCCCCAAACTGTGAGCTAGAACAACCTTTTTTTGTTTATGCTGATTATCTCAGGTATTTTGTTATTGTAGTGGAGAACTTACTAATAAACAGGGTTTCTGAGGGATGGCGATGCTCCCCATCCCATGGCATTACTGAGGATACCACTGGAGGATCCAGGACCTAAATGGAGCAGGTTAAGGGGTTGGGTGAATGGTCCTTTTGCTACCTAACTTCACTTTACACAAAAGCACAAAATATTAACCACCCTGGAGACAACTGGAATAATCCTTTACTACTTTATAGGATCACTGAAACCTGTTTTTCCAGGTTTATAATTGGGATCATATAAAAAATTAGCTGACAAGAAAAGCAATACTACTTGCAGTAGAATTTGTTTCTTTCCTTCTTTTCTCAGTGCCTCACTACCTAATAGTTTTCTCATACTTGGTTGTTTTCTCTTTAATCTTTTTTTTTTTTTTTTTTTTGCAGTACTGGGGATCAAACTCAGGACCTTGTGCTTGCTAGACAGGCACTTATTCCACCGAGCTATAGCCCCAGCCCCTCCTTAATCTATTTAGTGTACAACTGTTAGATTAGTTTGAAGCACCATTTTCATGACACATCTCTTAGACACCTCCTTAGGTTCTTAATGCGCAGCATCCTTAATAGCAGCAACTACAACAGCTACTGGCATTAGCTTGGCCCTGAGTTATGAGCAGACATTGTGCTAAGGGCTTTATATACCTTATCTGAAATATTTCTATATAAATTTGAAGATCCTTCCAAAATTTTATTCTACCTTTCTTTTCCAATGGTATTTACTTTACTGTAACATGAATAATCTGCACTGGCAAGATTGAGTCTCATCTTTGTGTCTGTCCCTAAGTGCACCTCCACAACCTGAGCACCATTCTTACTACCCCTTGGCTCATTCTTTCTTCCCCTCAAGGAATAGTCTCACTTTCCTCTGCGATTTGGTTCATGTTTCAGAGAAGCAAACTAAGTCCCGCTTGAAGCTTATATCAACAATTCTATTTCCCACTGTTATGTTGTGCAAAGAGCAGTCAGTTACCTCATGATCTGTCTTCCAATAGACTATCTGGATGTACTGAAGATCCATGTGCAAGATATTCTTTGTCCCTTTCATCTTTTCTTAATCATTACATCCTTCTAGACTTGACATCTAGACTAAGTTATGCTGTAGTAATAAGTAAACCCAAATCTTTTTTTTTTTTTTTTTTGTCTTTTTGAGACAGGATCTTGCTCTACAATTTAGGCTGGCCTTGAACTCACTTTGTAGCCCAGGCTGGCCTTGAACTCAAAGTGATCCTCCTGCCTCAGACTCCCAAGTGCTGGGATTACAGGCCATGGAGCCACCATGCCCAGCATAAACCCAAAATCTTAATGGTTCATGACAGCAAATGTTTATTTGTTGCCTACATCACACATCTACTGTGGATTGCTGAAGGGCTCTGCTCCATGTCTTTTATTCTGTGACTCAACCTGGTGGATGAGCAGTACATGGGACATTGTCCAGTGTAGTGATAGAGCAAAGGAAATGTGGCTAATAGTGCACTAGCTCTTGAGATTAGACCCATGTCTTTTCTGCTCATTTTTTCCATTGGTCAGAACAAATTACATGCCATGTCTAGCTTGAAGGAAAATCATACAGTTCTCCAATGTTCCCAACAGGAAGTGCTGTAGTTTGGATGTTGAAGTTTTCCTCCAAAGAACCATTTGCTAGAGGTTTGGTTCCACAGATGGCTCTATTGGGAGGTTTTGGAAACTTCATGAGGTAGGGTTTAGTGGGAGTGTATCAGTCAGTGTTTTACTAGAGGAACAGGTATAACACAAGATATAAAAATGTATAAGAAATTACAAGGTTGGCCTATGATGGTCACCCACAGAGTGAGATGAATAAGCATGCAGAGGGTGTCTGCACAGTGGAGACCAAAGGTTTCAGTCCAAGGTCTGGAGCTCACTGCCGTGTCCTGTGCAAGTCAGTATCTAGATGCTGATAGGTCCACAACAGAAGGCTGAAGAATCTATACCAACAGGCTGAAGGATTGCCAGCAGAAGCCAAAGAGTCTGCTCTAAAAACTAGGAGATGACTTCTAAGCTTAAGGCGAAGACTGGAACTTCTCAAAAGAACACAAGCAAGTCTGCCCTTCCTCACTTCCCCTTTATACTGCCCAGGCGATGAGCCACTTCAGAGCAGGCACTTTACACCCTAGAGGGTAGAATTGCTGAGCCAGCTTAATTATGCTTCTAAACTTATCCAGTTGACACAGTCAATCAGCTATTACAGGGAGGTTCTTAAATCTTGGGAGCACGCTTTCAAAGGAGATGTGGGACAGCCTGGCCTTTCCTCTTTTGTTCCTCAGTTGGTGATGTGAGCAGTTGTGTTCCTCCATGTACTCCTGCACGATGTGCAGCTTCACTGGAGGCCCAAAGTAGTAGAACCTCTACAACTGTAGCCAGAACAAACCCTTTCTTTTATAAGTACACAGGCTCAGATATTTGCTTATAGCAATAGAAAACTGAATAACCTAGGAGGGAACTAGAATATTTGCCAAAACATCTGATGACAAACACAAGTTCCTTTTCTGTATAGCCTTGAGCAGGGGTTGTCACACTTTTAGATCATATTTTGCTATAAAAATATCTGTTATGTCACAACTCAATATACAATACATATATACACACATTTCACTGAAAGTAACTAAAGTAACTAAATGTTTCATTACATTTAACTTTTTAAATATAATGAAAGTACAGGTCATGGCCAACTGCCATACTAATTGGTTTTATGACCCACCATTGAGCTGTGTATAGGGTTTGAAAAATACTAGCCTAGCAGCCATAGGCCCAGTACCCTCAATCTTATCTCACTGCAAATTTGAATTTTTTCTCACTGTAGATCCTACTGTATAATGCATGTTGTCTCTATTCCTTTGCTGCTGAGTACTGCTGGAGAAAAATCACATACTTATGAAGAGTTGGGGGAGGCTGGAGACCACAGATTTGTAGAGGTGTGATCTTAAAATGGTGAGATTTTATCCAGCAGCTTTTCATACATCTTGCCTGTGTTAGTCACTTCTCTGTCACTGGAACAAAACACTCCACACTTGCAACTTAAAGGAGGACAGGTTTATTTTGACTCATAGTTTCAGAGGGCTCAGTCCACGGTGAGCCCCAAGATGGGAAAGTTAGAGTTGGAAGGGCATGATGGAGGAAAGCTGCTTAACCCATGACAATCAGGAAACAGAGAGAGAGAGAGAGAGAGAGAGAGAGAGGGCAAGGGAGACTGGGGACAACAATATACCCTTCCTGGTCACATGGCCAGTGACCCATGTCTTCTGACTAGGCCCCTCCTCCTGAAAGCACCTTCAACTATGAAGTCACCAATAGATTAATCATGTCTAAGTCTCTCAGATGTAATTATCTTCCAAAAGTCCCACCTCTGAACACAGATATTTGAGAGACATGTCAGATCTAAGATATCACATCCTGCCCCATGCCCTAAAGAGCTTATGTCTATTTCATTATGCAAAATCCATTTAGTCCATCATTAGGAATCACCAAAGTTGTAACAATTCTACCAGTGCTGAAAAATCTAAGCCCAGAGTCTTCTCTGAGGTTCAAGTCAAACTGTTAGTTGTGAGTGCCAATAAGCAAATAAATATTTCCAACATATAATGGCACAGGGTAGGTGTTTTCATTGTGAAAAGGAAGAATAACGGGTTAGAAAAAAATTGGATCAAAGCAAGACTGAAAGCCAACATTAAGTCATATAGCTCCCAGTCTAGCATCTAAGGTACATGGTGGTGACATGTGAGTTTCAGGGGGCTTGGAAAACCCTGCCCTTATGGCCTTGATGGTTGCAACCCATGTAGTCTCTCTTTTCAGCTTGTCCCACTGTCAGGCTTCAGCTTTCCTTAGCAGATGTTTCTGGCATCTCCAAATTTCTGGAGTCTTCATTGCACTCTGGCTTCACTCTCACAGCTTCACACACTGCCCTGTAAGGGGCTCCTTGTCTGGCCTCCCAGGATTTCCTTTTAAATCTGCATAGAAGCCTCCCTACCTTCAGAACTCTTGCATTCTGCATGCTGATAAAACCAGCATCACATGGGCAACACCAAGGTCTGCTGTCAGCTCAAGCAGCAGCAACTTCTGAGTGTCTGGATAGCTGAGCACAGTGAAATGAACCGTGGGAAACCAATTACTTGAGAGGCCCTTCTCAGGCAGGAGTGTTTTTTCTCAAGAAAGGGTGGCACTTTTGTACCCTTAAACCTGCAATGTGTGAAGTCTTACTGATTTCTGAGATGTCCTCGCTGTATTTTTCTTCTTATTCCTGTACAAAACATTTTTAAAATGATGCTAATCCTTTCAGAAACCATATTTCCTTTAGCCCCAACTTTACCTGTTTCTCTCTGGGCCAACATATAAGTTTTTCTGCCCTGCCTTTTGATCCAAATTTTCACTGTAAATTTGGCTAAAAGCAGTCAGCAGTGCCTATGTCATGGCCTGAATATTATGTTGCCTTGAAATTTTCTCTACCAAATCAATTAGTCTACTACCTTAATCTCAGTCTCCTGAAAAGTCTCAAGACATGGTTAAAGTAAAGAAAAATTTTCTACCAGAGTGTAAGTCATATGCTAAAGGAGTTGTTGTTTTCCCCAACTGAAACTTCCTGAGTCTGGCCTTTACTGTCCACATTCCTATCAGCTTTTTGGTCTTCCAAACTCTGACTAGAACCACCAGTCAAGCTCAGTTTACAGCATTCTGGGCTTCTGTAGCCTGCATCTCCAAAACTTTCCAAGTTCTTCCCGCAAGCTAGTTCTACAGACTTCTAAACCACATGGTCAGTTATAGTCACAACAACAACCCCACTCTTGGTACCAATTTTCCATATTAGTCACTTTCCTGTCACAAGGACAAAATACTCAAAATATTCAATTTAAAGGAGTAGGAGTTTCTTTGGGTTTATGGTTTCAGAGTTTTGGTGCCTGGTTGGCTAGTTCCATGGAAGAATATGGTGGGGGAAAGCTGCTCAACCCAGGGCAGCCAGAAGCTGAGGAAAAGCAAGAAACTAGGGTCAAGATTATACCCTTAGCAAGGCAGAACACGTGCCTATAATCCCAGCACAGGGAGGCTGAGGATCACAAGTTCAAACCCAGCAATTCAGCGTCTTAGTTAAACCCTACCCCAACAACAAATGCCTGGAGATGGAGCTCACTGTGAAAGCCCTGGGTTCAACTGTCAATACCCCTCACAATAGATTAACCCAGAGATGATGACAGAACCCCCATTATCCAATCATATTCCAGTTCCACCTCTGAGCACATGAGACTTCAGTGGTGTCTTAAGCTATTTTTCTCTCATTGCTGAGAAAAAATACCCGGTATCCAAAGTTAAAGGAGAAAGATTTATTTAGCTCACAGTTTGTGGATGTTGAAGTCCATAATCAGCAGGCTCCAAGGCAGGGTGGCAAGTGGCAGAGGGGCAACCATACACGGAGGTGGAAGACAGCAAAGGCGGCAAGTGAGGAGGAAAGAAACAAACCTATTTCTGCCCTTTTAATCTTATCCAGACTGCTGGGATCGGGGACAGTTCAGTCCAATCAGTGGACTGATCCAGCAGTCACACATCCTTAATCCAAGCACCCTTAATCTGAGCAGCGAACCATGAATCAGTCACAAACAGTAGATTCAGCCACCTCTGCAAAAGCCCCATAAGAATTGCATGAGAATTTGGGGGTGTCTTGGTTACTTTTTTCATTGTTGAGACAAAATACCCAATGCCCAAAATTAAGAAAGGAAAGATTTATTTAGCTTACAGCTTGTGGAGGTTTCAGTCCATAATCAGCTGCACCAAGGCAAGGTGGCCCGGCATGTCAGAAGACAGCCCAAGATGGCAGAAGACAGCATAAGCAGCAAGAGCACGGTGGGGTGGGGGACACAAGCCTCTTTCTCTCCCTTATATTGTATATCAGCTACCTGCCCTTGCCTACCCCATCTGCCCACCTCTTCTACAAGCTGAGGATGTTTACAAAGTAAGGACCCTGGCCCCCTGCTGAGTCACTTAGTGGAACTTTTAAACTTCTCAAGTTGACACAATGAACAGCACCCTAGAGTGGTAAGGGCTTGTCCTTTTCACCCCAGGATGTAGAACTGCTGAGTTACTTAGTTAAGCTTCTAAACTCCTCTAGTTGACACAATGTATCAACCATAAGAGGGGGACATCTAGGCACAAAGCATAACAGGGGATACGTGAGACCAGATCCAGAACCCTGTTCCATCACAGTCTCCTCTTTGCAAATGTATCACCATGCACACATGTAGAAACGTACTTCCCACCTCACATACATAACCTTATCAACATCTGCATTCTCTCTCACCTCCTTTCAGCTGGTCTCACAGAAGAAAGTGCTGCATTATGATGTCTTTGGTGCTTTTGTTATCATTTATTCAGGCATCTATCTATTTCTTCCAGAAGCAATTCTGCCACACTGGACTTTCACTTTACTTGTCTTATGTGTTGCAGCTCTTCCTGGCTGCTGGATCATCTCAGTAAGGTATTATTTTTCTCCAGAGCTAATTTTGGGCTTGGGCCTGGTTGCTTATGTGTTTTTACATGGCATGGATCCTACAGGAAGTACAAGACAAAGGGGTCTATCGCTCAGCAGTCAGCCCTTACTTAGGAGGTCCTCTGTTGTCTTCCTTATCTATGCTTCACTAGGTTTGGAAACCCTGGAAGACGTAGCCCCACCACCGTCTCTTTTCTGGCCTTTGGAAGACAGGAAGTCCAACCTACTCCCACGTGGGATTGAGGTTGCCCACCCCCAGGAGCCATAGTCTGCTGAGTACCAAGTCTTCCCAGCACCCACTGCCTTTGGTCTTTAACCCTGAGTCCAGTTCACATAGAAGGAAGTTGTACCCCAGGTCACTTCACTGGGACTGTGCATAGTTACAGACTCAGCTATACTCAGTTGCTTGAAGATCCCATGACTCAGGGGAGGAAGATCGTTTGTGAGAATGGCCAACAGGAGCAACCCTTAGGATGCCTTTTTATGAGATCCAGATAGTTAAGTATCCTCCTAGCTACTTTCTTATTTATCTCTCTGACTCACTGCCAACCTTCTCAAAAAAGAAACTTTACTTGTTTTTCCCTTTTTCATTTTACATTTGCTTTAAAATTCACTGCAGTGAATTTTATTTCCACACTTTCCTGAAACTGCTCCAGTGAGGGCAAGCACTGACCTCCCTATTGTCAAATATGAAGAGATCTTCCTGGTTGTCTCGTCTCTCTTGGCAACTCGGTTGTACTCACCTTTGCTGATTAACCCTTCCCCCCCATATGACTCTTTCTTTGGTTTCCATTACAATGCCCTTCCATAGACTTTCTCTTAATTTATGGCTTGTCTGAGCTCCCCCTTTGGCTTTTCCCTCTGTTAGGGTTTGGATCTAAAATGTCCCTCAGAAATCTCATGTGTTTGGAGGATGATTAGGTTATGGAGGTTCTATGCTTGCTGCTCGCTCACCTGTGGGGTCAGGAGCTCTCTGTGCTGGTAGGAGACGTGTCGTCAGGGTCACAGGGCATGTGATCTGAAAGAGTTTGTTCTTGTCTTCATCTCCTCCCCTCTCTCTGCTTCCTGGCTGCCATGGGCTGAACAGCTGTCCTCCGCTGGGCCCTTCCCATGCCATTTCTACCTTGGAACCAGCAGACCCAAACTAAACCTGAGGCAAAATAAACCTTTCCTTCTTTTTTATTTTAAAGAGAATTTAAAAAACAATAAAAATGATACAGAAGGAGATGCGGGGAAGATGGCGACCAGGTGAGCAGCAAGGGAGCGAACCTCCTTAATAAACACCACCAGCTCGAGACAGACTTGGTGAGCGTGAATGCCGGGACCTCGGCTGGGAAGTTTAAACTGGGCGTATTTCTCTGAGATGCCGGGGGAGATGTGGTAGGGCGGACCAGGCTGCCGGGGCGAGACGTGGGAAAGTCCCAGACG
>PVLD010023084.1:0-28097 GCA_004027595.1 Dinomys branickii | reverse complement strand
GGGGATTGTAGTAGGAGCTCTGTAACATGGCAGAGGGGTGGTTTTGAAGGACAGTGGAAACTTAGCTCTTCTGTTTTCTGCAGGAGAGCAGTTTGCCTGGCCACACTCTCTGCCATTGTTGTTCTGCGCTGCCACCAGATGCTCAAAACTGTGAGTCCACTATATCTTGGATTGGAGCCTTGAAATTCAATCTTTTCTCCAAGTTACATACGGCAGGTATTTCGTTGTAGTGATGTAAATGTTGCTAACACATTGACCAATAGTCTCTGCTCCCCGAGCCCCGGCAGTGAGTGCCCAACATCCTGCGTGGTGTTACATTGCACTGGGAAAGGCGGAGCCAGAGAAAAAATGGCGATGCACTGGGGATGTGGAATGACCCATTGTTCAGAGAGAACAAAGGCTTCAAGGCAGCAGAACCTTGGTGCTTAGTGATCACATTTGCATTCAGGAAAGTGGTGAGATTATGGCTGGATGTGCTAGACAAAAGGCTAGGTGGGCAAGTCTTGCAAAAGAGGAAATAAATATTTCTTTCCAAAAGAACAGAACAGCCAGATTCAGGTTGTGGTTAATAAGTTTTATGGTTTATGTCTAGATGTCTCCCCAAAGCCTTGTGCAGGCATGGGGCAGACTTCTAGAGTCTGTGATGGGTTCATTGTCTAGTGCTGGGATTGGAGGTGGTGGAGCTACACCCACCTGGGGCAGGAAGCCTGCGTATAATACAAGGGATGGAAAGAGGCTTGCTCCCCACTCTTCCTTTTGGTTCTTGCTCCTTTTGCTGTTTTCTACTGCCATGAACTGCTGCTCCTTACCACCCTGCCTTGGAGCCAGCTGACTGTGGACTGAAACCTCCACAAACTATGAGCTAAATAAACTTTTCCTTCCTTAATTTGGGGCATCAGGTATTTTGTTTCAGCAGTAAGAGTAAAGTAACCAAGAAAATTAGTAACGTGTCCTATAGTCAATTCTGGGAAGAGAATTTTCTGGAGTAACAGGCCTTAGTGAAGACACTGTGTCATATCTTAGCCCCACAGTCTCACGGCCTGCCTCTGGGCTCAGCTGTGGCCATTGGTGTGGGGCAGGGCTAGCCTGCTTCCTCCTGCCTGCTTCCATGAAGACCTGTGCACAGCCTCAGCCAGACTCTCTGTTCAAACCAAAAGCCAATTAGAGGAAGTCATCTCACTATGACCTGCCCTGCTTGCAAGGAAGCATAGTCACATTTGGGTCTGGGGGAGGACAACGTGATGGTCCTCCACATTCTTCTGTGGCTATGTCCAAATAAATTAAATGCTAACTGACCAAAAAGTTGTGCATGCTTAGCATTTAATAACCAGTAAATTCCTTAGATATAATGAATATGTCAGTTAACTTGGCCTAAGGAAACAATTATGAAAATGTTATTTTCACCTAAAGTCGTTATATACAGCCATTGTAAATCTGGAGTCATTATTTGATTCCTATCCATTTGGAATATACTTACATACTTACTGTAGTCAGCGTCTTTGAAGATTGCCAGTGATGACGACCACCTGGTGTGTGCACAGTGTCCAAGGATAGCCTGTGTAACCAACCCAGTATTGCAGAAGGGGGGGGCAGGTCATGTCTGCAGTTGTATGATTACAAACCTAATCTCCTTTTTTATTACCTATCAATGTAATGAGATACCACATTCACACATACATACATTTTAATCGTGTCTCTCCACTGTTGCTCTTCCTTGTATCCCACCACTTTTCCCTTATTCCTGCCTCCAATCTACTCTCATTCATGCCCTCTTCTTTTTATTAGATTCTGTGTTCTATGGAAAATATGATGCTTGTAAGAGACTGAAATCGTTCCTTTCCTGGTCTCTCTTGGATTGCTTACTCTAGAAGAAATCATGCAATGCTATAATGAGCAGCTACATGGGAAGATCCAGTTAGAAAGTCAATAAACTTTCTGGAAATACCCAAATGAATCAGCGTGAAAAAATAATCATGCACCCAGATCAAGAATTGTGACACTGCAGTTCTGGTTCACAGGTACAGATGGCCCATTTGGAGATGAAGCAGAAAAGTTCAACTACACTTGGACTCCAGGCCCTTAGAAGCAGTATGAAATGTTACAGCATAAGTGTTCAAACTGCTACACATGCAAGTGGTCTGTCATGTAGTAACAGGTCAATAATAGTGTATAATTTACGATAATCTAACATAGAGAATAGAAATAACAATTATTACTGTGGAAGATGTTTAGGACTGCTCTCCCTCAAAGAAGAGCAATTGTCTCCATTCTGGCAAAACCTGGCCATTTTACTTCTGTCTATTGGGATGTACAGAGCTGGTTAAGTTTTGTCTTTAGTCCCTCAGCTGGCTTTCAGCAACGCAGATGGGTGTAGCTGACTTGCTGATATGTAGTCTTTAAAGCAATGCTATGGTTCAGTGATGCCCTGCCTGTAGCTCCAAGGAGTCTGTGTGAGCTAGGTCGAGTGATGCCACATTGTCCGCTGGGACAGAGCTTGAAGGAAGAAGCCATCGCATCTTAGGGCGTGATGATGGTACATCAAAACTGAAACACTGACCTGAAAATACCAGAGACTGCCCCAATCTGTTATATGTGGATTCATGGTTTGACATCTCTCTCTCTCTCTTCATATTGCAGAGGTGATTTCAGGTCTCTTGCACAGCCCAGTTCATAGCACTCATGTACTTCCTGCCATTGTCAGTCGCTCATCCCTGAGCCACTCCCCTCTTCAAGAATTAATAAAACATGGGTTTGGCCCTAGGTCAAGACCTTTGCTCCAGTTAGCCATCATTCTAGCTGGACTTAGGATTCCCCTTGTCTCCCCACAACTACAAATATTCTTATTGTCTTTATTCTCACCGTAGGTTGCATTGGAAATAGTAGCTTGGAATTACTTATTGGAATTGCAATAACTTTGCCCTGGGATTACAGATGTGGACTCCTCCTGGACCTCAGCATGAGCAGAATGGCATCATATAATTAATACATAAGCAAACAACTTTTCTATTGTTTTTTTGTTTGTTTGTTTGTTTGTTTTTTGTGGTAGTGGGGATCGAACTCAGGACCCTGCGCTTGCTAGGCAAGCGCTTATTCCACTGAGCTATATCCCCAGCCCAAGGATGTTGTTTTTTTATTTTTTATTTATTTTTCAACTTTTCTATTGAATGATATGTATTTTATTCATTTGGAAAAGCAGAAAAAGAGAAGAAAGGAAAGAGAAAGAAAGAGAAAGAAAGAAAGAAAGAAAGAAAGAAAGAAAGAAAGAAAGAAAGAAAGAAAGAAAGAAAATGTTAATATCAATTATAGTTAGGTTGGTCACTGATTTGACTCTGATGTAACTCTACATCACACATGGTGTTAGGCCAGGGTGCCGTATGGCAAAGCCAGAATAAATGTTTTCATCATTTTGATAGTTAAGAGGCAGGATTAAGAGTATGGTTTACCTGGAGCCAGACTGCCTGTGTTTCCATCTGGTTTTGCCATTTAGGCTGTGTAATTCTGGCCAAGATAAGTGAACAGTTTGTTTCTTTGCTTCCTCTATGAATTGAACATCATACTCTTAACTCAGAACTGTTAAGAGGATTCAATGAGTTAATGCACATGAAACTCAGATCAGCAGCGAGCACACTGTAAGAACTCAGCCACTGTTAAGTCAGTTATGCTAGCATGCTTCCTCTCCTCTATTCAAAATAAAACAAGTGAGTCAGGAATTATTTTTGACTACACACCATTCTGAAATGTATGAAGAAATAAGGCCCTGAAACAAAGTCAATATCTAACATACAAACCCTGAAGCTGATGGAACAACAAAGATGCTAAGATGCTTTGAAGAAGTGTGTGCGTGTGTGTGTGTGTGCATGTGTGTGTGCACGTGCGTGCGTGTGCGTGCGTGCGTGTGTGCACGTGTGTGTGTGCGCGCGTGTGCACGCGTGTGTGCGCACGCGCGTGTGTGCCTGTGTGTGCGCGTGTGTGTGCGCGTGTGTGTGCGCGCACGCATATGTGTGTGTGCGTGTGTGTGTGCACGCGTGTGTGTGTGCACGCGTGTATGTGTGTGCGTGTGTGTGTGCATGCATGTGTGTGTGTGTGCGTGTGTGTGCACGTGTGTGTGTGTGCGCGTGTGTGTGTGCACGTGTGTGTGCATGTGTGTGCACGTGTGTATGTGTGTGTGTGCGCGTGCGTATGTGTGTGCGTGTGTGTGTGTGCGTGCGCGTGTGTGTGTGCGTGTGCGTGTGTGTGTGTGTGTGTGTGTGTGTGTGTGTGTGTGTGTGTGTGTGTGTGTGTGTGTGTGTGTGTGTGTGTGTGCGTGTGTGTGTGTGAAGGGAGGTGAGGATTTGTAACCCCTTACAGTGGGACATTTTCCCAAGGATACGTCATGATCAGCTCGTATCTTATTTTTATATATTTTGAAGTTGATTTGTCATCTACATTTCCTGGATTCTCACTATAACATTTAGACAGACATGCAAACACACACACACACACAAAAACAAAACAAGAGGATAAGTGTGCATGGACTGAAACATATGTTATGAGTAGAAATGGAAAAAAGTAGGATTTCTGATTCCAATCCCTTTTCATAAATTCTGATTTCCCAAAAATATTCTTCTTTTCTATAGAGTTTTAATTCTTAACTTGATTAAAATAACTAGATTGCTTGACATAATCTGATAATCTAATTAAATCATAGCTTTATGATAGGAACTATATAAAATTTTTTCCTGATGTGAAATATCTTTTCGTTTCTAACCGTAGAGGCTTCATTTCTTACATCTTCTTACATACTATGTATTCCGAAACAGGCATGCAAATAACATATACCCATGCATCTTTTACTACAATCTAAATGAAAAAAGTATAGTATTTTCACCATCCAGAAGCTCCCTGTGACTCTTGCCAAACTGAAACCTTCCTTTCTTCTTACATAACCATTCAGTTAAGATTTTCAACCTTGTCTTTGTATTTTATTTCTTGCTTCGGTAGCAATTGTTGCCAATGTTTTCATTTTGTCTGTTTGAACACACCAACATGGAAACAGAGAGTGTGTAATATTTTTTCTATTATTTAACTTGTTCAACATCATGTAGGGAAAATTCATCCTTATTAAGTATCTCTAAATTTTGTGGTGTGTGTCAAGAATTATTTTTGACTACACCATTCACGCATACACCAGTGTGTGCATGCAAGTGTGTGTGTGTGTGTGTGTGTGTGTGTGTGTGTGTGTGTGTTTTACTGGAGATTGAAACACAGGGGCCCGCTAGTATTAAACTACACTCCTGCCCCTTTTCATTTCCTCTTTTGGGACAATGCTTTGCAGATTTACCTACATGGAATCCTACCTTTCTGTCTTCCTACCCACCCTCAGTAACATGAGCATTCATATCACATCAAAATTCTAATGTATTTTATTTTGTTTTGCTTCTCTGTAGTGTAGCATTCCCTAAGATGCATATACCATCATTTATTTTTCTGTTGTTGTTAACTTAAGGATAATTCTATGCACATTATTTCATATTTATGAGTAATGTACATGTACAAAACCATTTGTGTAGCTAGAAGATATATGTCAGAGCTGAACCCTTTGGCCACAGATCACTGTATTACACATGGTGCCTCATGTTCTCTAAAATAGTTGTATCAAAGTACAAGACTACACAAAAGTGTATCTGGTATTTCACAACCTGAAGCAGCATCTCATACACTTGTTGATCACTTCAGGTCTCCTTTTGTCAAATGACCATTGAAATGCACCATCCACTTCCCATCAGTGCTGAGCACCAGTGTGCATAGTGATTTTCACAGACCACATGGGGAAAGTCGCACACATTCCATGACTCCACAACACTTTCCTGTAGGGTATCCTTATCCATAAAGGATAAGGCATTGAAGGTAGGGTATCCTTATCTATAACGGATAAGACATTGGAGTATAAACTTTTAATAGAGTAAAATACCATATTAAAAGCTTTTTTGAGAATCACATGAGATGTTCATTGAAATATGCTCTTCTCGTATTATATTCTTTTGATCTTATAACATATAGAGGTACTGGGAAATGTGTGAAATAGATTTCATTATGCTTTTTATATATTGTAAATTAAGTTTATTAAGGTTTAAAAAGTATTGTTATGGTTTGGATCTTAAACATCCTCTTGCTGGGGTTATAGCTCAGTGGCATAAGCGACTGCTGGGCAAGTTTGAGGTCATAAGTTTGATTCCAGGTATAAGAGAAAAAAAGGAACTAAACGTCCTCTGAATGTCCATGCTAAAAGTTTTGTATTACCTTGCAGAGCTACTGAGAAGCAATGGAACCTTTAAAAGAGGAGGCTGGGTGGAAGCAGGTGAAGTCACTGAGGTGTGGGCCGCAGGGGTGCAGGGACAGAGCCCCATCTCTCTCTCTCCTCTCTCCCCATGCCCTTTCTTGCCTTCTCAGCCCTCCTGGAGGGAGCCACTCTCCTCCCACACCCCACACTCTGAGACATTTGCTATCTACCCTGAAGCCAAGAGAGTCACATAACCACAGACTGAAACCTCGAGGCAAAATAAATCTTCTGCTTCAGAAGTTGATTTTCAGCCAGGCGTGGTGGTGCACTCCTGTGATCCCAGCACTTGGGAGGCTGAGGCAGGAGGATCTTGAGAGTTCAACACCAGCCTGAGCTACAAAGTGAGCTCAAGGCCAGCCTGACCTGCAAAGCAAGACCCTGTCTCAAAAAGATGAAAAAGAAAAACATGCTAATCAGAAGTTGATTTTCTGAGTGAACTTAGGCTAACAAAAACATTTGCAGATATATTTATTAATAAGATTGATCCATAAATTCTGTTTAAGTATTCTTTGTAGGGCTTGAATATTAGGGTTTTATTAGCTCTATAAAATTAAATCATCAGGATTATGTTAACTTGGAAGTATTTCTTCTTACTGTGTTTTATAAATTTTGCCAGTGAGTATATCTGTGGTAGACTTTCCTTTGGGGCAATATTTGTACTAGTCTAGTAATAAAGGTTTTAAAAACCTACTATTACTCAGGTTCTGTTTTATTAATTTTACATTTTTTAATTTATACTTTTGCAGGTATCATTCCATTTCTCGTTAATTTTCAAACAGCCAGTAAATCCCTTCATAGCGTCTTCCTCCCTCCCTATTCTTGGCGTCGGTGTTTGTGCACCATCTCTTTCTGGGACATTATCATCCGACCTTTCAAACATTGTAATTCATATTTAAGCTAACTATACTCTTTCTCTTTAAATTATGTCATTTTTGTTTTATTAACTTTAATATTCTGTAATATTTCCTTCCAACTTTTTACTTGTCTATTCTTTCCTAACATTGCCATTATTTAAATGATTGAGGTTATTTAATGCTTGGTCTCCTCCATTTTTTTCCCCCCCGGTACCAGGGATCGAACTCAGGACCTTGCGCTTGCCAAGCAAGCGCTTATGCCACTGAGCTATACCCCCAGCCCCCTCCATTATTAACATAGATATTTGTCTATAAGATTTTTCTAACATTGGACAATCCTGACTTGTCGATAATAATTTAATTTGAAATATAATAAAACATATATTACTATTTATTTTCCACATAGTTTAGTCAAGTTAAATGTTTTCCATTTCGACATTTATTGTATTGTAGAGCTTTAGCAACATTATAGTTTTCATTACTGACTTACACTTAAATTTGTGTAAGAAATGTGATTAGAGCCCCCATTCCGTTATGCTTTCAATATTTTGAAAAATTTTAGACTTACTTTTTATGAGAGGATATGGACAATTCTGTAAATGATTCACATGTTCTGGAGAAAAATTCTTCATTAAGCAATTATCTAAAGTTCTTGCATATATTTTTCATATTAACAAAACCCTAAGGATCTTAGCAACATTTTTCTATCTACTCTCTTTGATACTTACAATTTTGTATCAAAATATATTCTCCTGATTTTTTTTATTTTACAGAGAATAGTTTTAAAAAAAGAACAATAGCAACAAAATAAAGCAAGAACATTAAAAGTGATGCAGGTTTTCGAACAAAAATGATAGGAATTGACAGTAGTTGTTATATTACATATTGTTATCTTCAACCACATTGCTCAGATTATCAGATGTAAGAATGGAAGATTGTTCAAACCTTTAAAAGGACCAAATTTCATTTAGTATCTGACAATTGTCAGTTATTGCACTTTGGTGCTGTGCTTACAAGTCAAATTACAAAACGTAGCGTATTAAAAATGCATTTATACATTTATAGAACAAAATTATGGTGTTCATGTCTTACCTTACAATTACTCGGACCTGCTGATAATACATGTGTGTTTGTTTGAGGCTTATGTTGCAAGGGGAACAATATAATACAGGACACATATTTTATACGATTATTTATAATAGTCACCCAAAGAGTGATATACAAGAGCGTGCAGAAAATCTGTCCATACAGTAAGATCATGGAAACTAGCCAAGAGCCAGGATCCCACGGAAACGTCCTGCATGAGTCTGGCTGAAGACCAAGCTCATAGCAGTGCCTCCCACGAGTCCAATTGGAGGCCCAGAGCCCATGACAACGTCTCATGCAGGCCTGTTTCATGGATCTGTGCTGGGAAGGCCCAAAGGTCAGTCTGGAAGTCTGGGAAGGTCAATCTAGGAAGTCTGTGCCAGCAGGATAAAGGATCTGCACTAGCCGACTGAAGGATCTACCCTGGAGCCCGGAAGTGATGCTCAGAAGAACCAGAGCTCCCTGAAAAGGTACCAGAGCCATCCTCAGCAACAGCGAGGTCACAAGCTCCTCTGATGATTAAGATGGCCGAGTTCCCATCAGGAAAGACAATGCAGCAAGCTTCTCCAGGAAAGTGAGCTGTGCACCTTCTTCCCTTCCGGAGCCAGGAAGCGATGTTCAGCCTGAGGACCAGAGCTCCCCCAAAGTGAACAGAAGCTATTAGTGCCAACAAGGTCCCGAGCTCCTTTGAGAATGAAAACAGATAGTCCATCAGGAAAGCCAGCATGCCGATCTCCTCCAGACAACCAACAGCTTCTACCAGCTCCCAACAGCCTCTCCTAAAGATTTAAGTATGCATGCTCATTTTTTAATGTACATGCTAGTTGATAGATATAAATACTAGGGTTGTATAAGTACTTGTATTCCTTAGCTCTTTCTGTTGAAAGGGGTTAAAAATTAATGAAGTCCCAATAGCAAACTACAGCAAAACTCAACTCTTAGGTTTTGGGAATTACACCTCAATCAAAGAGAACAGAGGCTTCTGTTTAAGTGCATAGTTCTTTGGATAGAGCAGGGAAAACACAAGATGAGCCTAAAGCATCTTGCTGTACAGTGAGTGAGGAAGTTAGAAAAAGTTTTTTAAAAAGATGAGATCTACCAAAAGGACATAGATGCCAACCCAGAAGATCCAAAAGCCAAACGTGGATTCATTTGCACAAAACAACCAACCAACAAAAACATACAAATAATGACAGTATTGGATTGTAACCTGTTATGGTTTTTGTCTGTATGCCCCCCAAATCCTCATGCAGTCCTGGGGCAGGCTTCTAGGATTTGTGATTGATCTTTGATCCAATGCTGGGATTATGGGTGTGAGTGCTACACCTGCCCTAGGGTGGGTAGTTTGCATACAGTGTAGGGGAGGAAAAGAGGCTGCTTGCCACTATTCCTCCCTCTTACTCTTGTTGCTTTGCTGTTTGGCTGCCGTGAACATTTGCCCTCTGCCATGTGCCACCATGCCTCGGAACCAGTCAAGTATGCGTTGAAATCTCCATAAACTGATAGCTAAGTAAACCTTTCCTTCCTTCATTTTGGGCATCAAGAAGTATTTTGTCTCAGCAGTGAGAGAAAAGTGACTAAGACACCATCTGATACATTTTTTTGGTATAGAGCATCTCTTTCCATCATTCTATTTTAATCATTTTTATTCTTATGTTTTAGATTTCTCATAATTGCATGTAGTTAATTTCATTTTATACAGTGTGGCAATCTTCGCCTTTGAACTGCAGCAATAATTAATTTAATTATGATCTATTTGACTCCTTTGGAAATTACATATCCTCTTTGTACTCTATTAATAGGTATTACATGTTTAATTATGTTCCTCTAAAAAAATTTTGTCAAAGTCCTTTAACCCAGTATGTGAGAATATGATCTATTTGGAAATAGGTTGCCTGCAGATATAGTTACCTAAACCAAGTCATCCTGGAGGAGAATGGACTATTAAACCAATTTGACCTGTACCCTTAAATGTTGACTGCTGGCTTCCAGAATGGTGAGACTATTAACTATTTTCATTTCAAGTGATCTCGTTTATAGTACTTTGTAATGGTTATTCTAAGAAACCAATACAATGGGTTTTTCCAGAAATTACAAAATGCATTTATAATTAAGAAAGATTTAAACTAATAGAAATACTTACTCTTTTCCAAAATAGCAGGAAGATTTCACAAAATTTTAATTACATTTATCCTCCTCATGAATTATGTATAATTCTTGTATGGCATTTTATATTGTTTTCTTTTTTCTCTACATTTGTTTTGTAATTCCACTATGATGCTTTATTTTTACTTGCCAAATTATTAACCACTGTCTTGGTTCTTTATTCTTTTGAGTCTCAGAATTTCTGTTGACAAATTCATCTAACTGAAGTATAGGCTTCAGTTCTTTTCGTATATGTAAGAACCCAAATTGATGAATTTGGGTAAGTTTCTGTTTGTAAGAAAATAACTTTATTTCACTTTTAATGTAAAAGTCTTTGCTAGATACAAAGGACTAAGCTGACTGTTACTTGTTTGGGAGGCAACGCCACAGAAGACGGATGACTAGGAAGTGGGGAGAAGTTCAACAGCTCCCTAAGTCAACCATTCCGCTGTGTCAAAAGTATTTCGCAATAAATGCTAATCTGTTTCATTTTTACCCCTGATTTCTTCTATTCGTTGGTAAGAATGTTTTATGTTATTTATTTATTTTGCTTTTTGCTTCTTGTGTGTAAGGGAGAATCTTTTCTTTGTCTAGCACAATGCATTTTATTCTTCAGGTCCTGAGAGGACCAGCATTCAGAGCCACGCCCATCAAGTCCGTCCTTCAGGGCCCGGGCCTCTCCAAGTCATGGGAAATACTGGCTGCATACTCTATCAAGCCTTAGTCTGTAGCTCTAAATTCTCAAGAATACATTTTCTCTTTGATGTTTCCTGCTTTGTTTCTCTGTTGTTAATGTGGTTCTGCAAGAACCTTCTTTCTACTTAGACTAAGTACGTCCTACTCTGGAGCTATGCTTTGATGTGGGAAGGCTCCCTTTTTAAAAAAAGTTTGAAATTCACTGAATCAGAAAAAGCAGGGGCTGGGGATATAGCTCAGTGGAATAAGCACCTGCCTAGCAGGCCCAGGGTCCTGAGTTCAATCCCCAGTACCGCCAAGAAAAAAAGAACAAAAAAAAAAAAAAGAAAAGAAAAGAAAAAGCAAGTCAGAGCTGGGGGTATAGCTCAGTGACACAAATGCCTGCCTGGCAAGCTCAAGGTCCTGAGTTCAACTGCTGGTAAAAAAAAAAAAAAAAGAAAGAAAGAAAGGAAAAGAAAAAGCAAGTCAAAGAGAGTTTAAGATAAGATGAGAGAAATGATTGAAGGAAATGAATGCATAATGTTTCAGTGAATAAAACTGTAGCTGTCATATCAAACAGGCAAGTTTCCATGCTGGAATTTAGAAAATGACTAAAGTATTAAAACTAATCTATTTTGAGTTCATAGTTCTGTGTTGGGTGTGGTTTTCTTTTTTCTTTTTAAGGATAGTTTGTAATAGCAAGAACTGTCCCTTATGTTAGTGACGTACCTACGTACAAATTGAAACTGTAAACTGTGGACAGTGAAAAGCACCACTGTGACATAGAATATGAGCATCTCAGTAATATATTAAAGTGAATGTGGAAGGAGGTAGAATGACATGACTGTGGAATCCATCTTCCAACCCAAGGCTCAGCTTTGGAGATTTCTGTCAGTGGGTAACTGTTCCAAGCCTGGAAAACACTGCACATTTCTGTTCACACCAGAATTATATTTGTAGCTTACTCAGCGTGGCAATTGCTTATGATTTAGTGGATTAATAACATGGCATGATATATTTACAGAGTTTGAAACTATTCATTTATACATGCTATTTTTAAAAATCATCTACTAGATGAAACAATAAAACTACTTGTGCTAAAATTTTGGAGTTTAGGTCCTTTAAAGAAGAATTAATAATCATTGGCTACATCTATGATAAAAGTGATTTTGATTTACTTAGATAATGCTGCAGTTGGTGAAAATGACAAACATTTGAAATATTAACACCCTATGAATGCATTGGATTTAAGAGAATAAACTTTTTGTAAAATAAATAGATAAATGAACACAAGCCCTAATAGGCTCCTTGCCCTCTACAGACCAGTGATATCAGAATTCCTTGGGCACAGCTGGCTTGGCAAATTTGTCTCACAAGCTTTTTTTTGTTATAGGCTTGCATGTTAATGTTAGCTTTGTAAATCCATATTATACTTAAACACTTCTAGTTTATTATTTTAAAATCAGCAGAGTTTTTGTTGTTTCATTTACTAAAATCATTCACCAAAAGAGTCTATCCTGTCACTAATTTAAACTAAAATTTTTCTACTTTGCTTTATATTAATGCTTGCTTTTACTACACACAAGTTAGTATAAAGAAAAATTGTTAATATAATAATTTCTTATTCATGATAGCAAACATATTCCATATTTATGGTAACCTGAACTATTATAATTTATTCTAAGAGAATAATGTTTATGTAAAGGACTGCTGGTTTCTTTGACTCAATCCAAGTATAAATATTTCGTTGGATGATAGATGTCTTATGTTAGTGTACAAACCAAACATTGATACAGCTATCAAGTGCTATTAAATAGAAAATAATATTTTAGAGAAAAATAAATGTCCTTGCAGAACACAGAATTAAATCTTGAGGTAATGCTTTGCTGATGACTCCATATTACTTATGACCATGGGGCTGGACAGTGGTGGCTAAAGGAGGCAGGCAGTGTCTATAAACCTGGAGAACTAGAACATCAGCAGTTTTGAAGATTGGGTTAATCTCAGCTACAGTGGTAAGTCAAGTGACAAAATGAATTTTTTTTCCTTTTGTAATTAGTGAAAGAAGAACTTGTGGAAGTAGTCTTTCAGAAGAACTGACTTCAGAGTTGGATTTTGAATACTGAATAGATGTTTATTAGACACACAAAAGAACAGTGGCAGTCTACATGGAACGAAGAGCACACATTAACACAGGAGGAAAAGAAACAGCAATTCTGTGCCGTGGTAAAGATTTCATGAACAAGCTTTCTCAGCTGTGACTTATCACTTCGATATAAAGAAATGGTACATCAGAATGCGAGATGCTGAAGCTATTCTACTTGAAAAACCTCTCTAACTGGATGTTAATCCACTTATCTGTCCTCTTTGGGTTAAAATTTTAACCATCCAATCTACCCAACTGAGCAAAAATTTTCAGAAAACATGAGGCTCAGGTTTGAATTCTTTTCTGTTATCATACCTAGTCACATGCCTTCTTTGGACCCATATTTGCATTTGTGGACAATCTTAGTTGTCCTAATAATCACAGCACCAGGGTCTCATATCTGTGGGTTCCATAGTTATGAATTCAGCCAACAGCAGATCAGAATATTTGAAAACAATATTTTATCTGTCCTGAACATGTACAAACTTTATCTTGTCGTTATTCTCTAAACAGTGTAATAGCTGTTGATAAACACATTTACACTGTATGAGGTATTCTAAATAATCCTGAGTTCATTTAAAGTACATAGAAGGATATGAGTGGGTTATGTGAAAACAGTATGAAATTTTACAGAAGGGGCTTAGCTTCCGAAAATGTTAGTATTCCCAGGATGTCCTAGAGCACATTGTGCACAGACACTGCGAGTGGACGATGTGGTAACTGTTACTGATTCACCATCTGTCTTTACTTGCTTTGTTTCTCTTTTCCCTGCAAATATCTGCATAATAGGATCTGTAGAGCACTCAGTATTATTAAGAGATATGAAAATCATGTCCAGTTCCTCATTTTGCAAAATTCATGGGGGAATAAACCACAGATTTAAGAAATAAAAAGACCAAAATGGATATTTTATAATTGCTGTAGGTATTCTCTAATTGCAACTACTAAGAAGAAAAGATTGAGTATTATGTCAATTTTCTCAAAACTTTGGGCTTCAGAGCCTAGGAAGAGTTTGGCCTTTCTAAGGAAAGGGCTTTCTTCTTAGAAAAGTCAAAATAGAGATCTAAAAATATAAAGAACGGGAGCGAGACATCTATTCGAGCTGAAACAGTAGGTCAGAGTCACAGTCACACAAACCAGGAGGACAGCTGGCTTCTAAAGCTGTAGTTGCTGAGCAACCAGTCGCCTGGTTCTCTAGGGTTATTGTCTTGTCAGTTCTCCAGGTTTCTCTAATGCATCTCCTTGGTATGCAGCTCTCACGCAGGGCTGTTTCAAATTTGTGATCAGGGACTCTGCCCGGCTCTTTCTCAAGGTCATGGGTGCTGTGGCCACTCATCCTTATGGGCTCAAACCTAACTCACTGTTAAGATCCTTCATCGCTAGTAGTCCAGGATTGAACTTTGTCCCATACGCGTACACAAAATGCTTTAGAGAATCTTGTTATGATATTCTTTTTATTGAGATAAAGGAAGGAAGATTATTTGATTACACTTAATATGTAATCCTTAATTTCAGAATGCAATTTTTGAATTAAGCAAGCTAGTGGTTCTTGTGCATAGGCATATAGGTGCATTTCTGAATATGATTAAAGTTCACCTATGAAACCAAGGCAATTTAGTTGTCATTAACATCTTTTGTCTTAAAAGAAAAACAGATAATACATGTGCCATAGGTTTCCCACCACTGGTCCACAGTAACCCAGGCATAGGGTGGCTACTGGGCTTTTTATAGGTTTCAAAGCTTTGAAAAAGTTTGTTTTAAATAACTTCCTTAAAATGTTAAAATGTATTATAGGAGATAGCTCAGTGGCACAAGGGTCTGCCTGGCAACCTCAAGGTCTTGAGTTTGATTCCCAACAATAAACAATTTTAAAAAGTATTATGCTAAACTGTCGGTGCGGGGGTTTCCTTTTCAGAGCAGAGGGAGCAGAGGCGGTGGAAACTAACGTAACTGACCCTTGTCCACGTGGTTTGGGAAACTCCAGGTTCAACTGTGGTGATTAGTTCCAGTGCCCTAATAGATGTTCTGTGCTCCTTGATCTCTCCAACGTAGCATGAAAGCAGCTTGAGACTTTCCAACTACACAGCCAAGCATAGGAGGAGGGAGGGGCGATGAACATTTTCTTCTTTTCTATAAACTCCCAGTTTCAGGTGTTTGCTGGACCTCATGGGAAAATGGAATGTGTAATATTTACTGAGTGTAGTTTTGAAACAGAAATAATTAGAACTTCATATAACACAAAGTAACTTCTAAAATTAAAGCTAAAGATTTTACCCTAAATTCTTAGTAGCGTGAAGCATTAAAACTAACAGACAATCCATGTAACTTGTACTCAGTGGACCAAGTTACATTTCAGCTCAAGGACTGGTTGGAATTTTGGAGAAAACAACATATAGTTTCTTCTAACCTATTGTTTCTCTCTTTGTTGGAGACATACACCGTAAACATTTTGTTGAACATTGTATCTTGAAAATTTGGTATTTTTCTGCATTAATTTATGACAATGATTCTTAATGTAATTCTCCTTCCTTTGTCATATCCTCTTCAATCTCTAGTCACTGTTATATTTACATCCTTTAGCACTGGTTTGATTTCATTTTACTGCTTAGTCACATGAAACATGTCTAGATTAACGTATTTACTGGAGATACACAAATCCATTTCCTAGAAAATTCTCTGCCAACTGCTCCTTTGCAGTGGAAAAGCAATTAGCACCTTTGGCCGTAACTGATCGAAGCAGGAGTTCCCTTGAGAGTGGAAATGAAACAGCCCCACCCCCAAGCTGGTTGGGGCTTAATTGGTACACGGAGCTATAGGAGGTTAAAATCTTTATGTGTGTTTTCAAAAGGTGTTTGCACGGCAGTCAATATCAAGAGGCTTTTCTTTCAACATCAACGCTCAAACACACACTTCTCTTTGTCATTCAGTGACATATTTTAGATAATTACTCTGGCCGCCAGGGAGCCATTTAATTCGATATTTTAAAAATCAGTGTAATATTCTAAATAATGATAATTTTGTATTTTGTGCACCATTTTTCTTATTGAAATTAGGAAACTAATAAATGAAAAAAAATAGCACTGTACAAAATCTGTTTTTTGATAAGTATAGTATAAGAAAGGAAAAATACCTCTTAGGAGCCCTAATTAATATCAAAATACAGAGTACAAGTTGGAATGAAACAAAAGATAAAATGCCAAAATGATCACCAAAATATTACTGAAAAAATTTAAAAATCACAAAGAAATTGAGATATAGAGACCCACTGAGTCAAATTTCATCAGAACACATGATTTTAATGAAAGGATCTGAAAAAATAATTGGAGACCCACCGCTTAAAATGACAAAAATTATACATACCTTAAGAGTTGAGTTCAACAATATTTAACAAAACGATAATTCCATTGTCATAAAAATTACTCCAGGTAACAAAAGTATAAAAATATATAAAAAATTTAATGATGCTAGAATATGTTTTCAAAAGTCATGCGAAATACCCGCATATGATCACCTGAGAAAAAAGGAAGACTAGCAATACTACATAATAAATATGAAGATAATCTGAGTAAATGCTGATTTTATATTTGTTTTGAGCTCTTAGACTTCTACTTTGATGAAAAAATAGAGAATAGATTCTAATATAAAAAATGTATTTGCAACTATGTATCTTGATAGTGTGGCCACCAGTGAGGCCTTTAATTTAATATTTTAAAAATCAGTGCAATATTCTAAATAATGGTAATCTTGCATCTTGCTCACTAGTTTTTATTGAAATTAGTCAAAGGAAACTAATAAATGAAAAAATTAGAACTGTGCAAAATCTGTTTTGTTTGATAAGTACAATATGAGTAGGAAAAAATAGCTCTTAGGAGCTCTAATTCAGGTCAAAAGATAAGAGTATCAATTGGAATGAAACAAAAGATACACAACGGTTTTAGGACCCTAACTCAAAATTCGCAGGTAACTTCTACTGGAGACCAAAAAAGTCCCAGCCCAAATGTCAGCTACTTCCTTACAAGGGACCCTTTCAAGTAGCACAGACAGTAACGGCTTTCTTTTTCGTCTTCCTGTTTGTCTCAAGTTAAAGAAACTGATTAATATCTGCTACAATCACAAATTTGAGGAATTAGGCTTTACGTCTAATTTTATATTAAAACTATGATATGATAACGAATGCAAAAAACGACTGCTAACTTTGAGAAAGGATGAAATTCAGGCAGAAATAGTAAAGAAATAGTAAAGCTGAAGTGACTGCATCTCACCGCGCAGTAGGGCAGAGGAAGATGCTGTATCTGCACCACACACTCCAGGAGGGTAGCGCATCAACGTTAGTGCCACAGTGTGTGGTATTCCTTTTGGTAATTGTTTGCAGTCGATTATGTTTTGGATAAATGTTTAGTAAATCATGGCTTATTCTTTATTATCAATTATTTTTTAATTGGGAACTTAAATAGCTGAGTAATCCTCTGAAATTTTATCATCATGCTCGCTGACACCAGGTAACTGTGCCTGAAACATGGTTTCATGAAGCTAACGGGCTTTACCTTCTCTTTCAGCTGACCTAAAGTATTACATTAGCCACTGTTTGGATTTTCCTTCGGGCTCCCATTTTTATGTTAGCAGTTAGTGCCAGAGTTTATTTCAGTGAACTCAGTTACTTTCATTTAATGCACTGTTGATATTTTTGCTGAGAGCCTCAGGATTTTTGTTAGTCTCTATATTTTAATATTTAGAAGATGCAAGAAAAATTATTTTCATGATTGCCCATGTATTAGTTTTGTTTTTCTTTTATTGGGTTTTATACTAGAAAATATTTTTACGTTAACAAACTAATATTTATTGTATATTCCATATCCACTTGCATGATATAAATGGCTGAATGAGCTGTGAATTCACGCCGTTAAGAATGATGCCTACAATGCAGCTGAAATGGTGAAAGCAAACTCAGCTTTTGGCTTCTAATAGAATCTATAATTCCATTAGTAAATATGATTTAAATGAAATTTATAATGTCAGTTCTTCCAGAGCCATTGGATATTAAGGCTCTATAGTTAATAAAAGACTAGTCATAATGATTATATTTAATGATTCTTGTAAATTAATGCTTCATCTACTGGTTCAGGAGCTCGTGCAGATCACAAAGCAGATAAAAATGAGTGATTTTATGTTGATTTGTAGGTCTTATATTGAATGATCAAACAATGAAAACAGCTTTCAGAAAAATTATTTTTAAATGTAATAAAACATTAACATTTTTAATATTTATATTTTGACTAAGTTGTCATTTAATATTTAACACTTTGATAACAGCAACTTCATTAATAAAATATTTTTAGTTCTTTATTCCTACACTGTTTTATAATAGTGTTAATATGTGGTCATTTAACTATAGTGCAACTCAAAAGTATTTGTACAACTGACTTCTTTTGCAAGTCAGTTTTTACCTAATTCCAATTTTAATACCAGTAGTAGACTTTAGGATTTCCTCATTTTATGATTTCCTATTCAATGCATGTCACTGTTCAAAGTAATGGGATAGAAGTGAACCAAACAAGGTGAAGAGAAATACAATAAAGTAGTTAGACAGACTAGATGAATCCAGATACTAGTCATAAATGCAATAAAATTTCCATTTGGATGTCTATGAAGTTTCTTGTGATTTTCAGGAGTACTATTTTCCAGGAGTATTAATCTCAGTAATGATCACAATAATGCTGAATGAACGTTACAGTTATAAATTTTCAAAGTGGGGGTCCTTGATTTCAAAGCAGCTAGAGTTGGCGTAAGACATGGAGAAAGAGACACAGCGTAAAGGTCATTTAACTTTGCCTGTGGAAGGGAGAAAGTCGATCAGGTCACATAAAAACTAAATCCACTTTCTTAAATGCATGTTTCTCAAGCTCCAAATATACTGAATAGAAACATTTATAATATGAAAAGTGTTTTAACATCATCTATATATCTTTCTTTTTCTTCTACCCATTGTACCCTAAATACAAAAAACTTAATTTACGTTCATCTTCATGTAAATATTTTTCAACATTCACAACAAAAGATATTGGTATTTTTATTTTTAAGTTTACTTGTTTTGTTTTTCTCAAAGCTTGACCTTCCACTAGAAAGCACAATAACTTTATAATTAATTGTTAAATCCTCAACGGATCCCTGAAAAAAATTTAGTACATGTTAATTACCACAATTTATACATATTTACCTAAATTAAATTATACTTGGATATTTTGGAGCAATTAATCATCTCTCAAGGATTTTTTAAATATTTCTGATGAAAAGGTCAATTATTGCCCGGTCAAATATGAGTAAATATTTATTTATTTGAAAACTCAAATTACTGAGAGCATTTACAACCTTTCAGTAGAACATATATCCATGAATGTCCCAGTGTGTTCTCTTCTGTGAAATTACTCTGAGTGTACAGATGTGAGGAACCAATATGTCATACAGCAAAAGTCGCACTTCATAAAATGCAATTTCCTGAAATTTCTCAATATTACTTTAAATTTTAAAAGAATCCAGCATTTATACACACAGAGTTCTTTTTGGAGTGTCAACAATCATTGTGAATACCCTATATTATTGTAGTAGGGCTCTGACACAGTCTACAGCCTACACACCTTGCAGGGGGATACATAGATTTATCGATGCTGTAAAATCTCCAAGTGTATAGCCCTGTCATGGGGCTCCAAGATCCAGAGCCCAGGAAATCCTACCACAGGGGAAAGACAGAGGCTAGATGTAAAAACCATTTAAATTTGCCTGCGGAAGGGAAAAGAATTGAAATTTTATCTCTATGACTTGAGATTAGTTTTTAATGTTTATTTCCATTAGTCTCATAATACTAGAATGTGATTCACAAAGGATACTAAGACAGTTTAATGCAGAAAGGACAGTCTTTGCAAAATTTTTTTTTTACAATAACTTGAAAGAAAAAGAAAGAAGTTGTCTCTATGTTTTACACTAACACAGAGGTTAACTCCAAAGTTAACAGATTTAAATATAGGAGTTAAAACTCAGAAGGAAAACATAGAAGTTAATTTTAGTGCTCTTAGATTAGGCAATAACTCTTTAGATTTCACATTAAAAATAGAAAAAAAATTGAATTTCTTAAGACTACAAAAAATTTGTACTTCAAAGAATACCTAAAGTTGAGACAATTACAAATTAGATTTTTGCAAATCACATATCTGATGACAAACTTGTACCAGAATCTATAAATAACATTTAGAACTTAATAATAAAAATATAATTCAAAGTTTGTGTAGAATGACTAAAGAATTTGAACACACTTTCTTAAAAAAAGACTGGCATATAAATGCTCAGTGGGTGCTCAATGAGCTGTTGTGGAGAAATCGATGTGGCTCATAGAAATGAAAAACTGTGGGAACAAAAAGGTTTTCAGAACATTACTTAAAGTTACCACATCACCCAGCCATTCCACTGCTATGTATAGACCAAGAAACTTGAATACTTATATTCATGCAGAAACTTATGCTCAAATATTCATGTCAACATTACTAAGAATGGTGAAAAGGTAGATAACGCTCAAATGACTGTCACTGATGAAAGCGTAATGAGTTGCACTGCGACCATGTATAAAATATTGCTTGGACATACATGCATCAAGGTTTAAGTACTGATACAAGTTATAAATAGATTAACCTTGAAAACAATATGCTAACTAAAATAAACCAGATACAGAGTCTGTATTTTGATTCCACTCATACGAAAAATCAGGAATAGACAAACCACTAGAGCCAAAAGTAGGTCAATAGTGGCCAGGGGCTGGGGCAGGGCAAGAATGGGGAGTGATTCTTAACAGACATAAATGTATCTTTAGAATTATACTTTGTAAATTTAGATAGTGGTGATGGCTGAACAATTTTGTGAATATACTGAAAATTGCTGAATGTACACTTTAAAGGATGGATTTATGGTATGTAAATTATCTATCAGCTAAGCAGTTCTTTAAAAATACAAATGAGATACTTATTCCTATAGACTTTCTATGCAGAGTAAGGGGTAAGTATACTTTTAATAACATCTATCATATCGTTATGAGTTCCCAGAAACTACTCAGTATGCGGACTTGAAAAAATATTCTATGATTACATAAAAGATATTTGTGATGTGATACTAGCAATTGTATCTGTATTTAGAAAATAGTACTTTTATGAGATGAAAGAAAAGGATGGTATCAGTTTCTATTTTCTTTGTCATTTCCTTTATTTATGACTGAATCAAAGAAAATTAAACAGATGTCTATGGATATACTTTTCCACATTATGTAAAGTTTTACCTGCTTGTCTAATTTTAGAAATTCATGAAAGCATGGGAAATAAAACTTCGTAACAAGCTATTATATATAGTTCTATACAAAATCCTTATTCAAATTTTACATTAAGTTTAGTATGTTGGGAAATATATTTCTCTTTGCAACTTATACAAATTATGAAAATTTGGTAGGTACCCATCCATTATGGAAAACTATAAATGATTTGAATGGAATTGATTAATGAGTACTAAAATTTAAATTTATACACTGACATGCATTTTACTTTTATCTATAGTTCTAACATAATTCAATCCCATAAAATAAATTTTATGTTCACTCAACTCTCTGTAACTGAGGATATGTATTCTAAATGTATTCATGTTAAATACATGGATAAAAAAATTTTGTTTTGCCTCTCTATCTCTCTATCCTAAATCTTTTCATCCCATTGCACAAAAAATAGTGTAGTACTGTTATGGCTTGTGTTGAAATGTCCTGGTAAAGCTTCATGAGTTCAGAGATAGGACTTTTTCATAAGTGGCTGGATCTAGTGTTTGTGATATTGGAATTGATTCATGATGCAATGTTTCAATTAAGAGTTTGAGTGCTACCTACCCTAAGTAGCCTGTATAACATGTAAATCATAGAAAGACTTGTGGTCACCCCTTATTGCTTTGGTAACTTCTGCCCACCATGAACAATTTTTCCTCTGTGGTACCTACCTGTTGTGGTATGCTGCCTTGGAGCCAGCCTATTATGGACTGAAATTATTACAAACTATGAGCCAGAATAAACCTTTCCTCTTTTAACTTTGAGTGTCATGTGCTTTGTCACAACAGTGAGTACTAAAATAATAACAAAAAGTAACTAAAGTAACTCAGCAAAGTGACTAACATAGAATTTGGTACCAGAGAAGGGGAGCTGTTGCTGTAATTGTATGTCATCATTTGGCTTAGGAGCCTGTGGACTTGACTTGTGGGAAGGGAAAGAGTTAGGAAAGGTTTGGGGATGCTGGCTGAAGAAGTAGAAAAGTAGAGCTGAACTCCTGGGGCTGTCCTTGATGGGAATTTCTGATCAGAACTCAGAGGACCAGAAGGCTGATAGAAACCCTACTGGTAAAGACCAGTCTCAGGAGGTTTCTGCTAAATAGGGATTGCCCTGGCTATTGGATACCAGATGATAGGTATTATGGCTTGGAAAAAGTTTGTCTACATTTTGCTTCTGTCCAGGGACTTTGCCTGAGAATAAGAGGAAGGGTGGCAGACTAATTAATCTGGCAAAAAAAATTTCAAGAGTCTCATGTTGAGGCAGTGGCACTGCTACTGTTGGGGATTTTTAACCAGATTTATATTAAGAATCAAGAGTAAGGAGCCCAACAGAATGATATAAATTGTTTTTAGTTTGCCCAGGAAAGAAGCTCTAGTGCAGTTGCAGCCTACAAAGATGGAATAGAGGGAGAAATTGGACACTGAGAAGACTAACAAGGAAAAGCTAAGCATTTCAGAAGAATACAACAGAAAAGATGGCCTAGGAACATCACAAGAAGCAATAGGACTTCTCTCTTTGTAGCCTTAAAATTGCAAAAGTGAAAGACTTAGCTTAAAAAGAGAAGCCCAGAGCTCCATGTTCCACAATGGTGGCAGCAAAGACACTGGACCCCTACAGCCAAGAAAAAAGGGAGCCTGGCTATTACTCCAGCAGTAGACCCTAACTTGACATCCATGCAGTGCTGGTTTTAGGTATATGAAGAATAGAAGAGCTGTGGTGTCAGGAATGTTGCCACCCAGATTTAGGAAGGCCAGGAACCCAGGCGGTGTGCCTCTGAGAGTGCAGCGTGCAAAGCTGTGACTGTGAGCCAAAAGTGCAGTGGAGACCCCAGAAGTTTGGGGTAGCCAGCAATGTGGACCATCCAAGGAAAACTGCCACGAATGAGTAAAGCCAGCCCAATAGAGAAGCCATGGTAACCGCTACCAGCAGAAGTGCCTTAGGGATGGAGCCACCTAAGTCTTTAAATTTCACAACTTGTCACTGATTTCCAGGAATGCTGGAAGGAGAACTGCAACTTAATGTTTGCCTTGCTCAGCGTTAGTATTGCTTCTACCCCATTCCTTGCCATCCCTATTTGTAACTTTTGGAATGGAAATGCCTATCTTATGCCATTGAGTGTTGGAATGTTGTAACTTTCTTTTCATTTGAACAGAGGCTCACAGCTAAGAGTTTCCCTTAAATCTCGGAAGAAACTTTGGACTTGGACTTTTCCTCAATGCTGAAACTGTTAGGATTTTGACAACGCTTGCAGATGGACTAAGTGGCTTTTACATAAAGGGATGTGCATGAGTCTTTGGGAAAACATGGATGGAATGTTATGGCTTTTCTCTAGATGTCCCCCAAAAGCCTCATGCAAACATAGGTGGGTTTTTTCTTTATAAGTGGGTGGGTTTAGAGTGTGTGATGCTGGAATTGATTCATGGTGCAATGCTAGGGTGTTAGAATTAAGGGTGTGAGTGCTACCTGCCCTAAGTAGCCTGGATAACATATAAAGAATAAAAGAGTTTAGTCATCTCTTGTTGTTTTGCTACCTTCTGCCTGCCATGAGCAGTTTCTCCTGTCTGATGCCTCTCTGCCATGCCACTCTTCCTTGGAGCCAGCCAACTAAAGACAGAAACCTCTACAAACTGTGAGCTAAATAAACATTTTGCCCTTTAACCTTGGGTGTTGAGCTTTTTGTCTCAGCCATGAGAAAAGTAACTAAGACAAGTATGCTGATAAATATCAGTATGGTCAACCTATAAAGCTAACTTTCTCATGAGTGTATGATAGTAATGTATGTTTTTATTTGAATGTTAAGTATGTGCATGTCATTACCTTGGCAGTGCAGTTTGACTGCAGAAAGCTTATGCAAGCTCCTGGCTATGTCCACTTTGTCTTCTTCCCACTGTCAGGCATATTCCAAAGGAAACTCTGCCTGCCAAGGTCCCGTGGGTAGAAATTGTGAGGGGAATTTACATTAGAAGGCAAAATATACCTTTGTGTTGTTGTTGTTTGTAGTTGTTTAATCCATTGAAAATCATGATTTTTCAATATAGGGGTGCCAGTCTTTCCTGGCTAATAGTTACAGCCCTTTGAAAAGCTAAAATAATATTATGCTGCTAAACACCAAAATATTAGATTTAATAAAACATTCAACACCAAAAGAGGTGCTCCTACACATACCCTTCCAATTAAAAATCATGCAAATTTTATATTAGTTAAAAGTTTATAGGTACTGTTAAATGAAAGCCTTAATTTTAACAAGCGCATTGAGCAGTAGCATTGTGTGAAGTGATGGTGTTTGTACAAAGTGTTTATGATAAAATGTATTATTCAGTATGCAAACATATGTTCATTGCTTGGGATACAGATTTCTTCACACATTTGTTTCATGACACCTAAACATAGTTTACAAAACTAGAGGAAAAGGTGGCTACTAGAAATTAAATAAAATTCATAATTAAGAAATGTTTTCTCTACTAGCTAACATGAATGACATCAGGGAATTTTTCAATCTAGGTAACAACTGTACTCTCTTGATTTCCTTCTATTTATACAAATCAAATCTGCCTTGCATTCTCATTGCTGGGACAAAACAACCAACACCACAAGTGAAAAAGGCTCAAAGTTTGTAAAAGTTTCAGCCCCTCGTCAGCAGCTCCAATGCGGGGAGAGGGCAGCGTAAGGAGAAAGAGGTCATGGCATGGAAGACAGGACGTAAGTGAGCTCCAAGGAGGTGGAAAGGTCCACGCATATCTCTTCCCATGCCTTCACCCTGGGCCTCATGCCCACATCACACCCAGCTGAAGCCCACTGACGGGCTAACCCATGATAAGAATCACATGCACGATCCTGTCTTTAACTCTTCGGGGAAGCGACCTAGCAGGGAATTTCTATTTTATATTTTGAGGAGCCTCCACAGTGATTTCCGCAATGGTTTCACTAGTGTATATTCTCACTGATGTTCCTTTTCTCTGTAGCCACGCCACCACTTGCTATAATTTGACTTAGTGATGGTAGCCATTCATCTACAGTAACATGGAGTCTCAGTTTAGCTAAATTTGCACTTCTCTAATGGCAAGAGATTTTGAACATTTTCAAATATCCTTATTAGGCATTTTTACTTTGGAAAAATCTGTATTCATTTTGGTTGCCCATTTTTTACTGGGTCTTTTCCTGGAGGGTTTAAATTTAGTTCTTGCATATCCTAGACATTAGATCTCTGTCAAGAAAGAGTTGGCCAATTGTTTCCCATTCCATAGGCTGACTCTTCATTCTGTCGATTGTTTCTTTTGCTGAACAGAAGCTTTTTAATTCAATACAATCCCATGTATCGATTCTTCTGCAACTGGGGTTCTGTGTGGCAAGTCCTTGCCTGCTCCTACGCCTCTGGGAGTTTCATGTATTTTGTTATTTCAGCAGATGCTTTCCCTTCCTGCTCCCTCCAACTGTCATTCCCCTCCTCTTTTCAAAAGCTCTACTTCCAATTTTTCTTTAATTCTCTTTCATTTTCATTTTTCATTGTGACATATTTGTGTCCAGTATCTCACTTCATCGTGTAAGTCTATTTATTTTATTTAAAACAAAAAGCTCACATGTTTTATTGCAATATGAGACAGTACAAAAGTGGCATAAACTGTTCATCCTGTCTAGTAACTTTTGTCTCTCTCTTGTGGTGGAATCAGTCTTGGCAGATGTTCACCTCCAGCCATAAATCCGGTGAAACATGTCTGCAACTCCAGAGGAGTGGCCGACACTCGAAGTCACTCATCCAACACTTGCTTCTTTCTCTGCCTTACATGAAAACTTCTTTGCTTAGAGAACAGGCTTCCCCAAGTGCCCTATTGAAATGTGTTTTATTTTAGTTTTCCTTTCAGGTATAGGCACAATGGACACCACTGTCACTAAGAAGCATGCAGATAACAGTGGATGGGCTTTGGGGAAATTTTTTTTAGAGGGAGATGGTCTTTGCTCTTCCCTGTTAAGCTTGTTTTGAAACATGACTATGACAAATGTGCTGTAAGAGCCATGTGCATCTGAAGCTCGTGAAGCAAAAAATAGAACAAGGTTTAGGCATCTGTGGTCTCAGGAAGCCAAGACATCAGTCCTATGTGAATTAATGATTGAACTTTCATTTTGTAAAGAAAATAATTTCTTTTATTATTTATTTTGCAGTAATGGACGTTCTTCATGTTCAGTAACCCTGAGTCAAAGGTGCTATCTTGAAAGGTTTTATACACATTATGCTGACATGATATACGATATATATTTCCTAGATTTCAAACTGAGAAGGTTGGTTGCTTTCAGCTTTGCACTTCCAAACAGTATTGCAGTAAGCATCAACACAGGCAACTTCATCGGTATTGGTGGTCTGCAGTTATGATGATAGTGTCTCCAAAGTGAGTTTACTAGACTTCATAATTTCTTAAACACTCACAATAGTTTATCAAGACAGGGAGAAATTCACACTGCCTCAGCAAATGTATAAATTTGTTTCCTCAAATTTATATTGTCATTTGGAGCATTCTTTATCTCCTAAATTATGAATTTTCTTATGAATTTCTAAGTCATTTGGTATTTATACCTGTCTTGCTTACTTTTCTCCCATTGCTGAGACAAAATACCCAACGTCCAAAATTGAGGAAGGCAAGTTTTATTTAGCTCACAGTTTGTGGAGGTTTCAGTCTATAATCAGCTGGCTCCAAGGCAGGGTGACAGGGCACATGGGTGATACTTCAAGAAGGCAGAAGACAGCAAAAGCAGCAAGAGTAAAACAAGGTGAGGAGCAAACCTCCTCCCCTCCCTTACAGTGTAAGTGGGCTCTCCCACCCAGGGGGCACGTAGCACTCACACAATCTTCCTCCTCTTGCACAGGCTCAGGATGAATATGAAGTAAGAACTCTGGCTCCTGCTGAGTCACATTGTTAGCTTTCTAAACTTCTCAGATTGACACAATGAACAACATCCTAGAGTGGTAAGGGCAGGTCCTTTTAACCCCAGAATGTAGAACTGCTGAGGAACCTAGCCAAGCCTCTAGACTCCTCAAGTTGACACAATATATCAATCATAACAATACCAATGCATTGAATACATGACATTTAATAAGACAGCCTACTGTCTTTTAGTTTTCTTTATGTAGAGTTCTGCCATCCTAATATACATCATTAGATAGTATACATGTGTTCTTGCTTTCTGATTCACTAGCCTTATACAATATGAATTGAGCCCTAGCTGTAAGGTACAGAATATTAGTTTCTTGCTCTCTAAGCAGGTCTCTTTCAAACATTTCACTGTAAATAATGTTTCTCTCTTTCTTTGTTTATCAATGACAATAAGCTTTCATTGATTTTTATATCTTAAAGGGTCAAATGACTCTCCCCAACACATTTCTGGAGGCAAGTATTATACTGATACCAAAACCAGAGAGAGACCCAACCAAGAAAGAGAGCTACAGGCCAATCTCGCTAATGAACATAGATGCAAAGATACTCAACAAAATACTGGCAAATAGATTACAGCGAATCATAAGGAAAATTATACACCACGACCAGG
>PVLD010023083.1:0-28099 GCA_004027595.1 Dinomys branickii | reverse complement strand
TATCTTATCTATAATTTGGTATTTCCTTTAATGTTTTTGTGTTAACTAATGTGAAGATAACTATGTAATACAACATCCAGTTCTAATTCCCTACTATATTCTGTATAACTTTGTATTTTCTGTATTGTTTATGGCTTTTCTGGTTCATATGTCTCCATTCTTTTGTCTTTAAAATAAAATTAAAAAAAAAAAAGAAAAATGTGAAAGATGGAACAAGGGATATAAAAAGGATAAGAATATCATGTCAAGGATAAGTAGGAAATTTAACACAAAAATGTATCTCTAGTTTTAGTCTGTAGCAGATAAGTGTATGTGTATATGTGTGTCCTCCTCTACACAAGGCTTGCTTTGTATAGATAATTGTATTGAGTTATTTTAGCAAATGTAGAAAAGGAAAAATGTGTGTCTTTGGGAATTAAGTCAAGTACAATTAAAATTAGTGTAGAAAGTAGTCTATAAGGGAATGAGATAACAATAGAATTATTATCTAGAGTGATTAAGATCAAAGAAAGCTTCAAAGGAGACTTCCTCTTCTACCTGGTAAAAGACCTTGAAATACGACTCTAAATTTTAGGAAGCAGTAACTTAATTTATTGCATAAAACTTGGGATTTTCTTTCCTTAATTCTAAATGGATGGTGATTGTTTGGACAATGATAAAGGTAAAAGGAGGAGGAAACTGTTATTGTTGTTGATGGAAGTTGTGCCAAGAGAAAAGATTGCTAGAACCTTTAACAGATTTCAGGTGCTTCTGGGTAGCATATGGGAACTTAAGGAAAAAGATTAATTTTTCCACTTAACTTCTGGTGAAACTCCAAGAGTAAATTATTCTGGATTACTGGTCAGTGGGATGGCATATGCTGACTTTGGCAGAGTGTACCTGTTGGAAAAACAAGAAAGCTTGTCCTCTTTTCTAGTGCTCTGATGTGGTACTTTCTGGAGCAAGTTGTTTGCCAGGTAATTGTACGATCTGTAAAAGAAAATTGGAACTAGAAGTTAAGTCTGTTCCCCATTTTATCTATTAAGGTTTCTTATATCAAAAATTTTGTGTTGATTAATATTTTTGTTTTGTTAATTATCCTCAATGATATTGACTGCATTGAGTTCTCCCTCATTAAAGAGTAACCACAGTTATTCAGAACTATACTTTATTTATTGGCCTTCTATTAGGATGGCTGTTTCTAGGCTGAACTGGTGAGGTGAATATTTAAGAAGTGGTGGCACATTTTTCTTGTGAAAGTATAGGTGTATGTTTTTGCAATGAAGATTTTTGAAATTTTAGATTAACTTCAAGAGTGAGGGAAGAGTCTAAAAGACACTTCTCATAGAGGTGGAAGATGGGGTAGGAAGGCAAGAACAAACAAGATTAATTAGATAATTCTTAACATTTTTCAAAATGACCTTTCACCTGTTTCTCTCCCCACCATTGGGCATAGTGAATGAGTTGATGTTATCAAAGTAAGATTTCACAGGTGCTTGGAGAAGAGAGCTGGTGGCATAGTAGGTTGTGTACAGTGTGATTTTATAGCTAAGGCATCCAGCTTTCAGAGTGCTAGCCAAAGCCTGGTGATGGCAGGAATTCCTGCTCTCAGTACTATTACAATTGTGCTGGACGTGACATATTACTCAAAAGGTAGATTACACTTCACGGCTTGAAATTTGAAGCAGACCAGGGGCTAGGATTTATTTAGATGTGATGTAGGAGGCAGGCTTGTTAGGAGCTGCAGAAAGAAGTCATCCTGAGTAAAGTTATTATTTTCAGGCAAAGAACAATTGAATCACAAGTGCCTGTTTGGCTTGAAGCGAGCTCCAAAGTGGGACAGAAGCCTTACAGCTCTCCATTTTACCAAAAAAATACCTGGACTTTTTCTTTTTATGAATAGTAACCTAAAGGAGTAAGAAAAAGCAGATAGCTAAAGAGGAGTTCATCACAGTTATACCGTTTGGAGAGTTATAGCACTGGAGAGCCTAGTAATACCAGTCTGAGAGTGTACTGATAGCCACCTGACTTTATTTTTCATGTTTACCTTTTTAGTATTCTTAGTAATAGTTTAGGTTAAATTTAAACTTTGTTGTAGAGGTGTATTTTCTTTTTCCTCTAATTCACGTTGAAAAGCAGTTTTAACAGGTTTTGAAAAACAAACCTCATAATTATCATCCTTTATGTTTAGCTATTCCATTCAGTCAGTATTGTTTGAATATCAACTCTAATCAAGCAAGGAGAATTCAAAGGTGGATGAATCAGACACATACTGTCATAAAATAGCTCACAGTTTATAGCATGACATTATATGGGTCCTTGCAAATATTCATTGGGTTTTAAAAAATTTATTCCCTTTTGCTGCAATATGTATTTATCAAGAATATTTTAAGGTACTGTACTATATGTGTATGATTTAGCATATAATAGTTTTATATACTTACACTTCACAGTATCTGAGATACACAGTTATTTCTCAGACCTTTTGTGTTGCTTAAAGTTAAAAGTCAGGTTTGACACGATTTTTTGGCGGACATTTATTCTAAAGGTGTTGTGAACCTAGTATCACTGTGCTTCCAGAATCCCTGTACCTTTAAAGGACTCATAGTAAGTGGAAGGATGGCTCTCCCACTAAGTTTAAGACACTAATGAGACATTAGTGGTGAGTTTTGATTAGAAGTTGATATTTAAATCTCTGCATCTGGCTCTGTTGTTTAAATGAGTCTAGTTCAACAGAGCAAAACTGAAGTTGAAGTGTTTTAAATCATTTCAGTACCTGTAATTGTCTATATAAACAATCAATTCCAACTTTATGAACTTTCAAATCTTTGGTACAGCAAGGGTTGTACTAATAACTGTTGTAATTGGTCTTTGTGGCCATATGTTTAAATGTTAGAAATAGGACTTTGATATGAATGTGCAGTAAATCTTAACCACAGAGGCACACACAGGTTCCAGTGTAATGTGGAGCCGGAAGAGACACATGTAAACAGACATATTCCTCCTCTTAATATGTGGAGCCGTGCTTCCATTGAATTGCATTCGGTGTTTATATAGAGAGCTGGGAATGAGAAACTGCTGTTCTATGGTTTTACTCTGTATTTTGATCTCTAGATTATTTACTATTTCTAAATGTACAGGGGTGGAGTTAAAAAGATTGTGGCATTAATTCATTATTTAATTAAAGTTATATGATGAGTGGAATTTGCATGCCTTGATTTACTTTTAAGAGAAAAAGATTATCTTAGAGAAAAAAATATTTTTAAAATAACATAAAAGACACAGATAAAGCTTACATATTACGTAGCATTATAATTCCTGTTGAATTCTTTAGTAGCAACAAAAGCAAATATACTCAGTTTTTCAGTTTTAAAAGATAAAGTTCAATAAATATTTACCAAGAGACTGAGTAACACAATTCTGCTTTCATGGTGTTTATAAGTCAGTTCTATAGGTGAATAAGTGAAACACACATAAAATATAATAAAGGAAACATACATAAAATACATAATTAGATTGTGATTAGTACTTTTTAGTATTTGGGAGAAAGCTTGTGTGGAATGTGAAGGTCCAGGCTGCAATTTTTTTTTTTTTTGAGACCCATCACTGTAATTAATGCTGGCCTTGAGCTCAAGGTGATCCTGCTGCCTCCAGTCTGTGGAGTGTTGGGATTACAAGCTTGTCACACCACACCCAACTAAGGTTGCACTTTTAAATATAATAGCTAAGGGAGGCCGGCTAGAGCGAGATTTATGTTAAAGCCTGAAAGACGTGAAGGAAGGAGCCTCGTGCACATCTGCAGTAACACCACTTTGACTCGAAGGCACAAACAGTAAAAAGTATGTGAAAAGGAAGCATGCCTGGCTTTTTAAGGCTTAACCCAGGAGACCAGTGTGGCTAGAATGAGACAGAGGGAAAGTAATAGGAGAGAAGTAATAGAAGTAATAAAGTTATTATGAAGATCTCAAGATGCATTTTTTTCTTTGTGTATGGAATTGACTTGGAGACTTACAAGAACATTGTTGGTTAGATTGAAACACTTTTAGATAATATTACATTTGGGATTTTGCTTTTCCATTTATCCATCCATCTCTGGTTAGCTAGTTAGCTATAACTTTATGTATGAGTATTACAAAAAATCATACAAAAGGAATTAATATCACTATTAGACTTTTTATGAATGGGAGGTTATGAAGTGTATTGAAACACCTGATTGTACATTCAGATGAATTTGCTGTATATTCCAGTGCGAATGCTGTATAACATTGTGTAAATTACCTAATCTCTTAAATATTTTCTTATCTTCAAAACAAAGGAATAAAAATACCTACCTTCAAAAGATTTAAACTTTGGAAATAACGTTATGTAAAGTATGTACACAGTGCTTGTGCTGGAAGCACTTAGTAATGTCTTCATATGCCATTTCTTTTATGTCTTTTACTAATACCTTCATATGAATAAGAGATAAAGATGGTAGGTATTATTGAAACCCATAGCAAAAGAATTTATAGGAGTTAATTGTTTGAGTTGCCATCCTGAAAGAATCTTTTTCTTGGCTACTAACAAGTGGCAAGTGGAGTTTCTTCAATTTTCCTTCCTTTTCCATTTGCTATTGAGATGCTAAGAAGATGTGTTGGGAAAATCAGATAAGGTAGAATCTTGCTTAACCTCTGAAATGGTATCATGGAGTTATATTGAAGCTTTATTATTGTTTGAGGCATTTCTGTTCTGAAAGTGTGTATGGATTCCAGCAGAGAGAACTATATTCCTTGTGGTGTACACAGGAACATCTGCACAGAGGCTCCATCCTATACTCTCATAACACTTTATATATGATTTTGCTACCATTTTAATATGCATATTTTAGTATTATATGAGAAGTTGTATTGAGGAATTTTTGTTGGTATAATTAGACTAAATATTCTTTAAGGAAAGGACTGTGTCTTCATCTTTTTATTTTTGTTTGAAGCACAACATAGTAATAGTAAATTGGTACCACTGTGTAACCACCAAGAGGGTACTAGCTTTTTATTCTTTTGATCACTATTTGTTGAACAATTTGTTCCTGCAGAATAAATTTTCTCAATTGTAATTAAGCCCTATGTGTCAAATTCAGTTTTTTTGTGGTTTTATTTTTGAGAACATTTTCATTTCAGTTCTCCCAGTGGACAGATATTTACTTGCAGATATACCATTATTATGTTTCAAACCTACCATTCGTTGACTTTTTGATGCATTGTAATTTGTTATCTGTGGCTAGTGCTATTACTGAAAATTTGGTACCTAGTATGGCTGATACTTACACTTTCTGTCACAAAGTATGCAAACATTACTTTGAATTGCATCTAATACATCTTGGTGCTCTAGGTCATTATTTGCAAAGTGATGAGTCTGTTTAAGCCACAAAATCAAGTTTGTGGTTGTGCTCTGAGAGGGAGATAAGGGTTTTGGATATCGTGTCTACTGCTCATCAGGCAGCTGTTGGTTATCAGGAAATTGTTGTTGACTCTTCTACCCAAATTTTGCTGCCTATTTTTCAACCTGTAGTTCAGCCTAGTTCTTCATTTACTCTGATTCATAGGTTGTATATAATATTCAGCTCCTCTGTGATTTTCTACATGCCTGTATTATTTATGCTCAATAGTATGTGCAGTTTAGATTCATGTCGCCTCTTGGCTTGCAGATCCAAAGCGTAGAGTCATATTGGAACAAATGCAAAGCAAATTGCAAGACCTTGAGAGGAATATATTGTGATCTTTTGGACTCATCTTTGGAAGAATTTATGTGGCACAGTGAACTTGGAAATAATACTTTCATTCTCTTTTCCTGTTAGCTAATATAGTGTTTTGACTTTTGGTTTTCATACAAATATCCAGGGATACATTTGCAACTGAATACATCTAACTGATCCAAAACTTACTGGATGAATAAATCTTACATAATAGTAGTAAAAATCTTAATACAATGTATTTAAGCATATTCTTTTCATACTACCTTGGATCACATTGGACAAAGTATTATAGAACTGGTAAATAATTTTCATCAGAATTTGGAGTTACTTGACACCTTTGCTTTTAGTAGCTCCTGATTTGAGGGCAGGAATTTAGCTGTTTAGGAATTTAGACCTAGGATTTAGATCTTAAGCTTAATAATCATTGAGATGACCAAAAGGTAGTTAGCAGGAGACAAGACATCCAGAGAGAAAAATAGAAACAAAAGATGTACAGTTTTAGAACTTTTAACAACCAATCTGTGCTTAAGTAATCCTTAAGACATTTTCTTTTTATGCCCATGTGATAGAAATGTTCCTGTGGAAAAATACAGTATTGACAAATTTGTGAATTGTAAACTATAAAGTTAAAGGAAATTTTAAAATATTTGTAACATAAGACTAAATGTATAATATTGTTTGTGGTTAAATATTTAAGGCTGGTAAATAGTTGTAAGCACTTTTTTTCGAGATGGAAGATTGATTTTAGTTAAATTTTATTGTCTGATACAGCATATGCTTTTTTCTGAAAAAAATGAAAAACTGGATAACATTATAACTCCTTAACTTGTTAGGTAAAGTTTACTCATAGAGTGTGAAACACAAGGTGGTATAATTGACTAAATTGTATCAGAAATTTCCCTTTCAAGGAGGTGCTTTGAAGTTTCTAGTTTGATACTTTAATAATTAATGCTGATTATTAATTGTGGTATTATTTATTGGTAGCAGAAGATACCTACTTTATATGTGACATATTTTTATGAAAAGAGTGGTTGTAAAATTGTCAGTAAAGTCAAAGTTTGTTGAAGTGAATACTGGGAAGCCTTCATATAGGACATCAAATACTGTATTATATTTCTCGTACTACATTTTCCCCACTAGACTGTAGAACTGCAAAACAACATGTTCTTTTTTGAAATTTTGGGCTTAAAATTTTTAAATAAAATGAATAGGGAATAACATCAGAAGATCAAAAGAGTAAAGATTATCAAGAATTTATTTTCTTTTTTTTTAAATCCTCAGTCTTGATATATTACCCAGGCTTCATTTGAACTCCTGGCTTCAAGTAATCTTTCTGCCTCAACCTCCTCAGTAGCTAGGACTGCTAGTGTATATCACATGTCCAACTTTAAATATATTTATGCTTTAATGTGTGTGCACATGCATGTGTGTACATAGGGTGCGGGAGATCTAACCTAGTACCTTATGCATGCTAAGCAAAGTATTGTATGGAGGTGGGGTGATGCTGGGGATCTAACTCAGGAAATATTAATGTTGACATGGAAAAAACACTTTAAAAGATATTAAAGGTATCAGTGACCTCAGATCTAACCTGAGTATTGGAGCTTAATTAACTATTTTATACCTATATAATAAAACTAGTTATATTCGGAAAGTAAATAAAGACACAGAAAAAAGTTTAACATGTTAGCAGTTATATAATGAATTAGTAAACATTGTGAAAATTTGTTATGTGAAGGACTAAAAAATCCTTTGTTAGAAAAAAGCATTCACAGTGTCATGTTTTCAGTAAAGAAAGAATAGATTTGAACTTTGAGGCAGTTTGTATTTTAAAACCTCATCTCTTTCAGGAAGATTAATATCTGCATTGTGTTATTTTTAGGGTGCTGTTTTTAAAGACATACAACTGCTGCATTTTCATAGCATTGTGCATAGATAATATATTATAACACTAATCTTTCCTCATAATATATTGTAGTATGTTAAGCTGTAAGACTTTTATCCGTCTTTAGTTTAATATTTAAAATAGTAGTCCTTTCTAAAAATACAATTACTTTGTTAAATAAGATTTTTATATAACTAACATTTTATTGTAATATTACAGCAGGCTTTGAGACTAGTGTCTATTGATTTAATGATTTTATAGCAAGACCTGTCTTATAAATATTTGAGGGAACCTGACATCTCCTCCCACTGTGCATTATGTTCACCTTTTTTGGCTATTTGCTGGTTTAAAATATTTGGCTTACTCACTTAAGAATGCTTTAACAAAAATGCTGATTGGCTTAAGCAACAGAAATTCATTTCTCACAAGCTAAAGTCTGGGAGGCCTAAGATCAGGATATTGGCAGATCCCATGTCTGGTGAAAGTTTGATTCCTAGCTTGAGACAGCCATCTTCTTGTGACTTATTGGAGAGGGGAATCATTTTCACTCCCTAAAACTATTATATTGGGATTAGGATTTAAACATATAAATTTTAGGAGAAATCTGTAACAATACCGAAAATATTCAGTCTGGAGGCACATATGTATCTTGCCTGATATACCCATCCCTGTTTTCTATTCAGAATACTGTTCTCACGCTCGAGACTCACTGCTCCCCTTCTGTGCGCCTGTGTTACTGTCCTTCGCCCTTTGGCTCTGGATGATCTCAGTTGTCTCTCTGCATGACTGGCGGTAGGAGATGCCTGCTGGTACTCTTTTGTTCCTGCTGGTACTATTTTGATCTTTAGTTCAAGTGTGAGCATTTAACTGGTTTCCTTGCCATAGTTTATAATCCATCTCTTTATGAAATCTTTCCCTCAGTTGTTTTTAAGTGGTTATATAAAACATGCTAGTGAATTCCTAATATTTTTCTCAGAGATTGAATATCTTTTGCATATCTTAAGATCACAAGTTGTAGTTTTTAAACTTGCAGATATAAATGAGAAAGGAGGGCTAGTAGTTGTTTTTAAATGGCAGAATAATTGGAATCTAGCTATCACTTATAAGATGGAGGGATAGTTTGAGTCCAAGAAAATAAAATTTAAAATGTTGAATACTTGCTGACCCTTACTCCCAGTGAAAGGGGAGATATGCAGTGAAGTCAGGCCGGACCCTGGACGTGGACTGACAGCAGGACATATAACAAACATTTGAGTTTTAGTTGACAGTGTAGGAAATTATACATGCAGGAAAGGTTATGTGATCTTGGATTACTCCTACAAGATATGTACTCTTTTGTGGACAAATGTCTAGTTGACTTTTTTACTGAAATAAAGTGATTCAGTAGACATTATTGGCCGATTTTGTGTTAATATTTATATTCCAAGGCACTTAAGATTAGCTTTCTTGAAAATATGTTGAGGACGTTTCTGATAGCACACTTTATCAAGAATGGAAAAAAGATAGGAACTTTAGAGATATATTCCAGGATATAAATTCTTTTTATTTTAGCTCAGTTCAGGGTATTTACTTCCTTATGGTTTCCTAGATAGGGTGGGATGAGCTTCCTGACACTCTTCAGTTATACTGGACAGCCACCACTCCACTAACCAATACGCCACGCCACCCATGCCTGTGTTCTGTCCCCCAGAGTACCAGTAGCCGGGATGAGCTCCTCTCTTGCGGTACGTTAGTCCCTTGCCTGCCTTTTGTAGTTTTCTGGAGAGGGCGCTGCTGCTCTCTTCATCCTTCATCACCAGCTAACATCTGTATAGGAGAATTCCCTCTTTTAAAGAAACTTTATTATCAAGATTTGTTATTGTCTGCTTTATCATAGATGTTCAGTATAATAATGTCCAAAGTTAGAAACATTACTGAACATCACAGAGAGAAGAAAATAATCTGTAGCTGTTGGCTACTTTTTAATAAGAAATGGTGATAGTTTTTTTTTTTTTTTCATTTTGTCTAAAGACGTCATCTTTATTCACTAAATGCCTTCTATTCCCATTCTGTTGGAGCACTGACTTGATTGGTTGTGTTGCCTGTGCAGTAGTTGGAAATGGATCAGAGTACACAATTTCAGGACTTCCCTGCTTCCTTGTAGATCATTTGGCCGTATGTAAGTTATTTAACAGTCGTGGAGCCAGAATTTTCAGAGTAAATAATTTCCATGTCCATTACTGTATATTTGTATTCATGAGTACTTGTACGAACATAATATTCAGTTAAATTTAGAGAAGTTTAAAAGCAGGCTAAAAATAAGTAACAAAATTTTAAAATCAAGATATTTAAAACATTTAGATTTCTGTTTTTATAATAATAGTGAATAGTTTCTAATTTAAAAATACCAGGAAAATTACTGAACTGTGGTATTCAGTAATATGTCTAACTTTGGACATTATATATGTTATATTCAACTGTTAGAATAAATCAGAACTTTTTTTAATCAAAAGCATACTTATGAGCAAAGTTCAAAAGGAACAGTAAATCAGAATTTTTAACATGATAGACTTTTAAAAAGCACTGAGTAGCAACTCCTGATAAAGTACAAAAAGTAGTTATTGCTTTAGTTATAAATAGTATTTCTTCCCATCACCCAGTTTATCATATGCCTAATTACATGGTGGTTCAGGTTGATTTGAGAATATAAATATTGATGTTAAAACTTCATAACCCTTTTTTTGTTTGTGTCAGCTAAATTGTCATTTATAAGCCTAATAAGTAAAAAACAACTGGTTTCAAAAGAATCATATACTTTTGAAAGACAATATGCAGATTACTAGTGGCTCCAGAATAAAACACTTGAATTAACGGAGAAGATAACCAATACTGTATAGGGGTGCTGTTGTCACTTTCACCAGAAGATACATTCAAATTAAGATTTGCAAATGTGAGAAATCTGAGAGGAATAAAAAGGATTGGCCCTGATGTTGGCTGTGTGGTTGGTGTCAGCCAGGGTGAAGTTCAGGCTCCAGTGCTCTGTAGCCACTGTTTGACCTACCCAAAGGCAATCAAAACGTACTTCTTTCTTTCTTTCTTTTTTCTTTTTCTTCCTTTTTTTTAAAACTAATTGGCCCATGTTTAGTTTACTGAATGTCATCTGGACTCAGTAAAAAGTAAGTGACCTGCATTGAATTAGTGTAATTGTAATACAAACAGAATATTGCATAGTTTTGGTCTTATACAGGAAAGGAGAAAGTTGGAAAGATTTTCTGTTTGATAAATAGAAACTGAAGATACGAGGATCCAGACCTGGTTCATACTTGATTTTACCTTTCATGTCTTTTGGTTAGATCAGTATTTGGGCTTTTAGGCATTTTTTCTTCCTGTAAATAAAATACTGGTTTTTCCTTGGAAACTTACTATGAAAATTTTTTAAATCTTACAAATACAGTATATTAAGTCATGAATTTAATTCTTTTTTAATCATAGAAAGTTAATATTGCCAAAAACGGAAGTACTTTTGGGAACTTGGCATATTATTTTACTTTATCATGATCAGTATTGCTGTGAATCAGTATCATTCTGCGTATTAATTTGGATAGTTTATATTTATTATATTTTGCTTCAGGGAATGCTACATACATTTGTCAAAGGTAAAAAAAGCCAAAGAATTTATATATCATTTAAAATAATGTTTTAAATTTTATCTGTGTGACTTTGATCTTTTAACGAAATACATGATATTAGTCAGCTTCCCTGCTGCTGGGAAACAGGACCCAATATCCATAATTTAAAGGGGGAGAGTTTAGTTTGGCTCCTGGCTTCAGGGGATTCATCCATGGTCGGCTACTCCAGGGTGAAACATCATGGTGAAAGGATACAGTAGATCCCCGGGCTCAGTTGATGGTGGCAAAGAAGCAGACAGGAGAACAGTGTCAGAGAGTAAGGGACAAGAGACTAGACATAGAACCTAAGGCCACACCTCCATGACCTACCCAGGCACACCAGAAGTCTGCTCCACCAATCACCCTGTTGGATCCCAAAGCCAATCAAGTTTATACTCCCTCCTAACTGTCACACTGCCATTTTGAAGTGAAGTTACTTGACATTCTAATAATCATATTCTGTGTAACTTTCAACTTTGTATTAAAATGCCGAAGTTCAAGTACAATTACTACAAGCATGTTAGAGCTTATAATTTGTTTACCTTGTACTCTGTTTTTACCACTTATTAAAATAGTTCTCATTTTCAGAAATGCTTGTCTTTCTAGCTTGCATGTTTTATTTTCTTATTATTTTTGTTATGAAATTTTGTTTTATTTTTTCATAGAAAAAGAGTATAGGCACTAAGTCTTATTTTTTATTAATATTGTAGACCTTATGCTTAGCACAATGCCTGGCAAATAATAGTCACTCAGTAAATATTGGTTTAGTAAATGTAAAAATTAATAATATTTTTAAAAATTATTTACAAAAATCTAGCATCTAAGTGACACTTAAGTGCTGAATAGTCTAGTAATTAATTGTGTGACATATTTACAATGGTAAACTCCTCTCTTGCTAGTTGTATCATCTTGGATGAATTTAACCTTTTCATCTCTTTTTTTCCTTACATGTAGAAGGAAACTAACTGTAGTCTTTATAGTGCATAACTTTAGGATTAAGTAAAGTCTTTGGGTAAATTTTTTTTTTTTTGTAAAATAACAATATTTATAGTCTTTGTCATGAGATATGTGAGGATTAAATGAGATAATTTGTGTAAAGTGTTTGGAAATGCCCTACAAATGTTGATTAATATTATCCTTGTTTCTGTTTCTTACTGATTTGGAATCATGACATATATGACTTTACTAGAAAGGGAGGATTGTATAAGGAAAGTGTCTTAAAATAAGTGATGTTCTAAAAGTATTTAGATGTTTTCAGATCTTCTAGGAAAATACCCGGAAGGGGAATAGCTGGGTTGAATGGGACTTCTAGACCTAGTTTGCTGAGGAATCTCCAAACTGATTTCCATACTGGTTTCACCAGACTGCATTCCCACCAGCAGTGGAAAAGAGTTCCTATTTCTCCACAGCCTTGCCAGCATTTGTTATTGGTTGATTTCTTAATGCTAGCCATTCTTACTGGGGTGAGGTGAAATCTCAGTGTTGTTTTAATTTGCGTTTCTCAAATGACTAATTATGTTGAACATAATTATACTAATTATGTTGAACTTTTTTCATGTTTTTATTTGCCATTTGTATTTCTTTATCTGAGAAGTGTGTATTCATCTCAGCTGCCCATTTTTGGATTAGGTCTTTGAATTTGGAGAGGCTAGTGTTTTTTAATTCTTTGTATGTTCTAGATAAAGACCTTTGTCCAGGGGACAGTCAGCTAAAATTTTTTCCTAATTTGTGGGTTTTCTTTTTACTCTGCTGGTGACTTCTTTAGATGTACAGAAACTTCTCAATAGGATGAAATGCCAGTTTTTGATTCTTAGAAGTATTTCACAGGCAGTTTGATTTTCTTCATGAACTCTCTGCCTACCCCTGTGTCTTCAAGGTTTTTACCTGCTTTGTATTCCAATAGATTTAGTCATGTTCATAGTGGCACAATTTGTAATTGCTAAATTGTGGAAACAGCCCAATGTCCGTCCATGGAAGATTGGATAAAAAAAATTATGGTACTTTTATATGATGGAATATTACTCAGCTATAAAGAAAGATAAACTCAAGGCTTTTATAGGTAAATGGTCAAAACTAGAGACCATACTCATAGGTGAAATAAATCAGACCTGCATGTGTAAGCAACATATTGTCTCACTAGTATAAGAACCTGAAAGAGTGAATAAAAACTAGGAGGTGTGATTGACATGAAATGAAAGGAAAATGCTCAAAAGTAATGGGAACTGGTATTGGGAAAGGAGAAGGGAAAGAAGGGGAAAACATGTATGTATGTATATACAGAATAGCTAACAGTTGTACTACTGTCTTCTGTTGCTTTACTGAAAGGAACAGTTAATGATTACTGGTTTGATCACTATTGCATGTCTCTATTTGTTCTCCTGAGAAACAACTTTGAAGGTATTAATATGTAATACAACAACCATTGTTAATTTCCTACCACTTTGTCTGTAACTCTGTATTGTTTGTATTGTTCTTATGCTATTTTGTGAAGGGAGGTCTGTTAATATATTTTCTTCTTTTATTTTTAAAATAAATAAAAATAAATAAGTAAAAGTATTTGGAAAGTTGAGTAATTAGAAAATGGACCATGGACAAATGGTCTGTAAGCCATGTTGAGAAGTTTGTACTTTATTTTATAAGTAATGGAGAAATTTTGGTTAAAAGGAGGGACTGATACAAATACTTATGTTTTAAAAAGCTATTTTGTAAATAGTATAGAGCAAAGACTTCAGAGGCAATTAGTATTCCCATGCAAATTATTTTGATCTTAAAATATGCCAGTTTTGTATTTTCTTTGAGTAGAAATTGATACAAAGCCTGAGAAATAAAGTAGATAGTGAAGATGGTGGTAATGGTCATCATCATCATCATTTATGATTATGATTATGATTAATTACTACTGTTACTACTACTGCTGCTATTATAGATACCACTTACTGACTATCATGTGCCTGGAAAGTCAGTCCTTCTGGAAGCACTGTAAGGTAGAAGTTCTCGATGTGTGTTCCTTGGGTGAGGAGCATCACATGATTTGGGAAAGTATCAGAAATGTAAATTTTTGGCTTTATCTCATATCTATTGAATCTGACAGTCTTGAGAGTCGAGTTCAACAGTTTGCATTGTAATAATCTCTACAAGAACACCCTGATGCATGGTAAAATTTATGAATCATTGTTGTATGTATGTATTTATACAGATGAGAAAACTGTATTCACTAATGTTTAAAATCTGCTAATTCTCTAGGTTTTCTTAATAAATTAAATGTAATCCAGCAAGTTTCTGATTATCAAACTCCAATTTTCTTTGACAACTGTTCTAAAATAGATTGCTTAGTGAACTCATACAGAAAGAAGGGGAAAATACATATATGTATACACGGGCTAGCTAGGATAATTGTACTACTAATATCTGTAGGTTTATTGGAAGCAACTGTTAATGTGTAATTGTCTGGCCTTCATCTCTATCTGAAATTCTCAACTCATTTCTGATTATATATTTGGATAATTATCTTTTCTATACTATTGAGATTCTTCAAATTCAATATCTCTGAATTTTTCACCTTTGTATTTCTGTCTTAATTAATAGCACTACCATCCAAACCAGTTGCCAAGTTGGAAATCTGGAGATTCTCCTTCCTCTATATAATTTGTCATCTTTAAACAGTTCATGTTGCCTTTCTTCTTCCCTGAGCACCCCCAGTGCTCTAATTCAAATTTTCATTATTCAGCAGTTCCCATTCATGTTACATTCTTAATGTTGCTCAGAGAATATTACCTTCTTCATATCCACATTGTTCTCTATTTTAGACTCTGTCTTAATCTGTGTATTTCTCCATCAATCTCTTTAACTGATCTAATAGTCTTCAGTTTCTTTCCCACTTTTCTTTCATGATACTGCCAGACTAAGCATTCTTAAATAAAACACACCATCCTTTTCTCTTATTTATAATCTTTGCCATAAAAAAGCAATTTAAAAAAATTGTCTCTAGGTTAAGAGTCTAATTATTAAGGGTATCAGACAAGGCTTTTGGCCCTCTGCTTACTTCTTTGTGTGTCTCTTTATCTTTAGCCATAGTAATATTTATAGGCACCTTTAAGATCATACTTTCGCCCTTTGCTCAGTATTACTTTGTGCCTGTATTTACTCCCATCACTATTCTGTATATTTAATCTGTTAACCTTTTCTGAGCTTTTTTAGCTCCTTGTACACCCCAAAACTATAGACATTATCACTCTATTATTGTTTATATGATATCTCTAACATGTTATCAATTTATTCACCAGGGCATGTACAAATTTTATCTGTCTTCAATGACTAATGCAATGCTTTGAGACATTGTAGCTATTCAAAAAATGGCTAATATATATATATACAGATTTGTAGTATAAATTTTTATTTTCACTTTTTAATTACTAGGAAAATTGATGTGGACCTTTCTATATTACATCTTACTAAATTGTATAAGCATAGAAGGAAAAAAGAGCATTTTGGTTCTTAGCAATTAAGAGCTTTAGTCCTAGTATGTGCTTGACCCTGGATGCAGTATTGGATGAATGAAATTTTTTAAAAAAGAGGAAAGGACCTGTGTTATAATTTTTTTGACAAAATGTTTTTAGTTTATTTTGTACCCATAATTTATATTTTATTTTTAGTCTCATTTAATTTTGGGAAACAAAGTAGAAAACCATTACATAAACTGTTCATTTTGAACTTTACAGGTTATTGTATGGCACTTGTCCAATAAAATCTGTTAAAAATTTTCCTCCAGGTCACATCTGAGTTGAGAAGAATGAGGTAACTTCAATGTGAACCTGGATTGTAATACAGTCTTTTTCTCCAGTGAATTGCCAGATTCACAATTCCATTTGTTTCCTGATTTGGGGGAGCTGAGTCTAATATGGATGTTTGCCAATGATAGCAAATCTTAGCCAGAAAGTCTTGTTCACTGTGCTTAGTTATATAATTTTATTATGAAGTTTTTTATATTTTTTTTTGTAGGTACCTGTTTTCTCAAGGTGAATTCACTTGGTTGCCATTGTCTCATATATACATTTTTCTTTTGGTAGTTAATAATTTACAACCAAGTTTTTTGTTATCTAAAAAGGCCAGCATATATTTTTATATGTTTGTATTAGCTCTCCACATCTGTCCCTTTGCAAATTTATAGATTTCAGAGGTGTACAGGTGTAAATCCCTCAGAAAGACTGAATTCTTGGTATATTAATTATTCCTGAATTGATTGATTGATTGTTAGGGTTTGAATTCAGGGTGTTGTGCATGCTGGCAAGTGCTCTGCCACTGAGATACCCCTTCCACCTACCCCATATTTATTGAGTGCCTGCTCTGACATTGTTTTAGATACTGAAATATAGCAGTAAATGAAACAGAGTTCTGGTCTTTTAGGTGCTTATATTACAGTGGAGAAAGAAGAAACACACACAAAAAGCCTATGACATCAGCGACTGACAACTGCTATGAAGAAAAATAAAGCAGAATAAGAGGTTAAGAAGGACAAGTGTTTTGTGATATGTATGGAATGGTCAAGAAAAGCCTGTCTGAGGAAGTGGCTCTTAGTAGAGATACAAGAAAGGAAAAATAAATGAGCCATGGTAGTATCTGGAGAAAGACTGACTCAGTGGAAACTGATGTGGGAGGATGTGTGGTTTAAAGAACAGCAAGCAAGTTTAAGTGGCTTGAGCTGAGGCAGATAGCAAGAACAGTAGATGAGATTAGAGAGGAACCAGGGGACCAGATCACCTGTGGCCAGCCCTTTTATTTCCCCTCCTTTCTTAATAAGGAATTTTTGGAACTTCATATAAAATATATAGTAGTTAATATACCTAAGTAATAAAACTTCATTTAAAAATTTTTAAAATAAAATTTAAAATAGAGAGAGAGCATGCCTTGATTTAGAGCCTTCTTAGACCATGATGACCTTTAGCTTTCATTCTGAGACAAGAAGGGTTGGGAGGGCTTTGACCAGAAGAATAATTTGGTCTGATGTAATTCTTTTTTGATATGGAATAGTAGTACCAGGATGGAGACAGGGTGAACAGTAAGGAGGTTACTTCTTTAGTAATGCAGGTAAGTGATGATGGTAGGTTGGACCAGGATAGTAAAAGTGTTAAGAAGTGCTCATATTCTGGGGTTTTGTTTTTTTTTTTTTTTGGTTGCCTAAACATGGGACATGAGAGAAAGAGTCAAGGATTTGGGTCTTAAATTTTTGGCCTGCATATCTGGAAGAATGGAAGTAAGAAGTGATATTAAAGATATCTATAGTTAAAGTGATTTAGTCAAAAAGAAAGGAAATCACTATGTGTTAACTTTATCTCTTAAGCCATATTTTGCTTCAGCATTTTCCATAACACAAAAGTGTTACCTACGGGCTGTTTCTTGGAATTTTTAGGTTGCAGGTCCTCTCTGTTCATTTCTATAGGGAGTAACTATCGCATGAGAGTCCCAGGAACAGAACTGATCTGGCTGGTGGATCTGAAGGTTGTAGTAGGGTAAGCAGCTTTCTCATATAGCGCTTCTGCTTTCACCCCACTGTAACCACCTATGCGGGTCTGTATTCCTAATAAGTGCCCTGGAATTACTTTAACAGTCTGAACTGCCTTATCTTTTCTGTGGTTTCTTGTTTGTTCCCAGTTACCACTAACACTGTTTTCTTCCTCACAACTTTAAAATAGAGAAATAGGCCTAATTATTCCTTTATATTCTACTTAAATTTGGCCCAAGAGATTCATTTGGAATTACAAGCAAAGCACCCCTGGGAAGTTTAAGTATAGTGAAGAGAGTTATTCATTCTTGCCTTATGGAGTGGCTTAATTAGTTTGCCATTCAATTATTGGACTGATACATACTCAACAATCTATTTTGATGGGTAGGAGGAAGGAAGAAAGGTTAGGAAGGAGATAGAAACATGAAACTCAGAATGTTTTCTAGGACAGTTAGCATAGAAATTTGGGATTTGGAGCTTGCAGAGATGGGCCTGGGAGAGAGAAAAGGGAAGTTAGAAGACATAGAATAGAAATGTCACCTGGAGATTTGCCTGTTTTTCACATCTTTACCCTTTCTTGATCTTTACCTACAGTGAGGATGGGCATATGTATTGTGTGTTGGAGGAGGGAAGGGCCAGGGAAGGCGGATAAAGCAGAAACAAGAGGTAGTTTGTCAGTAAACATTTCGTAGCAGTAAGTCCCAGACAGTTCAAATGACTTATCTATAGATACACTGTGACCAAAGCCAAGACTGTTCAATCTGGTGTTCTTTTATGTCTCTGTTTCTCATTGTGTTATGTGTAAGAAGTAACTGTTGATTAAGTCTTCTCAGGAGGTTTTGTTTCTAATTTCGTTCTTCTTTCTCATGTCCATCGAAGCCACTTTCTTGGGTTTAAAATTCAATTGGTTGTCATCCCCAACATTTATTTTTCTTTCTGGTTTCCAACCTGTCAGTTTCATTTCCTTTTCCTACAACATAGGCTCTGCCTTATTTCTCTTTTTCTTTTCTTTCATCTTTTTGAGACAGGGTCTCACTATGCAGTTCAGGCTGGCCCTGAACTCACCTTGTAGGCGAGGCTGGCCCCGAACTCACAGCGATGCTCCCGAGTCCTGGGATTACAGGCGCGGGCCACCGCTCCCGGCTGCACCCCATTTCCTGAACCACCTTCTTGTAGCTCCTTTCTTTTTCCTCTTTTTCTGAGGGATCATCCTAGCAACGACCAACTGTAGACCTACCTCAGAGTAATAATTATTGCACCTATTGTTTGTTAAGCACCTGCTATGTGGTTGATCTTATGTGAGGCAATTTTATATATATTATTGTAGTCTTCACAGCTTTTTTTCTTTTTTTGTACCAGGAATTGAACTCAGGACCTTGTACTTGCCAGGCAGGTGCTGTGCCACTGAGGTATATCCCCAGCCCTATAGTCTTCACAACTTTTCACGGGGTAGATATTTTTAGTAGCACTTTATATACCTGTTGTTATAACTTTAGAATACTAACTCAAGATACAGTACCATTGATGCAGCTGAGTTCTCATTCAGAAAGATTTTACCTTTTCCAGTTTACCAGGTTCCTCCTAACCAGGCTGCAAAACTGTATTTATATAACTGTGAAGATTGGTGTCCTACTAAAACCTTGAACTCGATTCTAAAAGTATCTGTTGGCAGTCTTTTCATGTTTCTCTCTTCTCCATTCCCTTTTGAATCTGTTTCAAAATCGTGTCACTCACCTCAGCTCAGATCTTCTAGCTTAGAGGAAAACTGGAGACAACTAGCTGTTTAGAGTTCCTGCCCTAATCTAGTGTGTGTGTTAATCTGTTCATGATGCTCTAATAGAACATCACAGACTGTCTGACTTAACAGAGATCTATTTTCTTATAGTTCTGGAGGCTGAGCTTCGAAAGTTCAGATGTTGGCAGGTCTGGATTCTCTGGAGGCTGCCTCCTGCCTTGCCTTGTGATGACTGCTTTTTCGCACTGCCTTCATGTCCTTTGTTTTTGGCATGTACATTCCTAGTGTGTCTTTTTCTTGTGAGGACACAAGCCATAATAGATTAGAATCTCACCCTTATGACCTTATTTAACTGTAATTCCTCTTTAAAGGCCCAGTTTGCAGATACATTAATGTAGGAAATTAGGAGGGACACAATTTAGTTCAGAAAGGCAAAACCCATCATGCCCTTCATACTTTGTATTTTCCCTTCCCTTCTTTTCTTTCCTTCTTCCTTTTCTCCTTTTCTTGTTTCATTCTTTCTTATATTCAAAACGATCATGTAGAGGAAAAGAGTTCTCCTTCTCTGCCCAGATTTAATCTCTTAACCTATATTCACACTGTGCTGCTCTTCTTTTTCCATGTTTGTTTGAATATTACTTTACCATGTTGACTCTCCACACTTATTTTTTTCAATTTATTCATCTTCATTGGTTTCTTCTTATCAACATGTAAATGTAAACATACTACTCTTAAACTCTCATGACTGCTGCTATGATAAAGTAGATCATACTCTGTTATCATAAAATAGGGCATAGTCAAACGTTTTTGAAGAAATCTTTCTGATTTTAAAATGGAAACAGTAAAGGCTTTTGCAGTTTCAGACAAATTTCTATTTCTTAGTTTGATGGAATATTTCTGTATTAAGTTAAATGTGTGTTACAACTTAAAATACCAATCTTGTAAGTAAAGCATGCAAACATTAATTTTCATCATCTTCTGAGAGAAATGTATTAACTATTTTAAATGTAACTGTTATGGGAAATTCACTGCCAAATACTAGAAACTTCTGTGTTTATCCACATCTTTGTAACTAAGTCCTCAATAATTTGATTTTTAGGGATCTTGAATGTACCATGATATGCTATCATTACAGTACTCATTTTGACTGGTAATACTATACTCCAGTTGTACTATATTATTAAAATGTATTATTTTTCCTTGGCTTTGGGAAGCTGTATATTAGTATATAGCTTTAGAAGAAGTAAATCAGAATATTCATATAAAGTAAATGGGTGACAATGTAATACATAGTATAATGTTTAAAAACTATTATTGATAGCTAAGAAAATTGTAGTACTAATTTCTACTAGTTCATTGAAAGGAGCAATTAGTGCTTATATTATTTGATCAATTTTCCATGCCTGTACTTGGTAATCTGAGCATCTACTTTGAAGGTAACAATATGCAATATAATAACCATTGTTAATTTCCTATCATCTTGTTGTGAAATTCTTTATCATTTTTGTTTTTTCTCTTTAAAATAAAAATGTTATTACTAAATCTATTAGTATTTGGTTTATTTTATTTCATGACTTATAGAACCAGATATTAAACAAAGAGTTCCATATTTTTGGGTATGTGGCATTTTGAGTTTGACAGTATATTTCTTAGCTACAGTTATATTTCATCTGCAGAGGGTTTGTTTCCAGTTTTCACAGTCTGTATCCTCTGGCCACATTAAACTTCACATGTGAATGATTTATCACTGATTTGGGTGCTAACATATATATCTATGTTGTTCTGTTCAGGGTCATAGTGTTAAACTTCTAAATGTCCATCTCAAGAAGCTAGAGGCAACTGGGTTGTTGGATGGGGAGTGTGCTGTTCACATTGAATCAATATTTTTATCCACCATATTAACACACTAAAGAAAAAAATCACATTGTACAGTAAAAAGCATTGAGAACTAATGTGTATACAAACTTTTCAGTGAAGTTAATTAATAGCAAAAGAGTGAATGTTTTCTCTCTCCTTTTGGGAAACAGTATCAATGTCTTTTCATAGCACTTTTATTCAGCACAGTGCTGGGAGTTTTCACCAGTGCAAAGGTCTTTGAAGTTTTGTTCATGTTTTTCTCCTGTTTGCTTCTGTTATCATATAACACACATTTTATGATTTACCTTCTAGTTGAACTGATTCTTTTCTCTATCGCTCTATTCTGCTGTTGAAGCCAAACACTGAGGTTTTTATTTGGGTTATTATACTTTTCAGTTCTAAAATTTCCATTTGGTTTCTTTATATCTTGTGTTTGTTTGCTAAGGCTTTCTATTTTGTATTTATTTTAAACATTTTCTTAATTAGTCATTGAAACATTCTTTCATATTGCTTTAAAATATTTGTCAGATAATTCTGGGATACCGCTTTCCTTTTGATGTTGACATATACAGTATTGATTATCTTTTTTCAGTCAATTTATGAATTTTCTGGTTCTTGATATGATGGATAATTTTTAGCTGAAATTGTACTTCAGAAAATAATCATATTCTGAGACTCCAAACCTATTTAAACTCTATTTTAGTTATGTGACACTGCCCCTGTTGAGGAAGGGGGCTCACTACTGCAAGGTAAAGTTTTGAGTTGAGGTTCTCCACTCAGCCTTTGTTGATTGCAGTGGTAGGGGTGACCCCCTCATTACTACTGGGTAGGAGTAGGCAGCCTGGATTGCCATGTAGTCTTCATTACATTGGGACCAACCTCTCTATTGCTGAATGGCAGTGGAGGTCTGGATTATACTCTAGACCTCTTCTGTAAGTCGGGGGAGAGACACCCAGTTACTGCCAAGTTCAGGTGGAAGTCCAGGCTCGACATGGGATTGGTAGGGGAAAGCAGTCTTCTTATCTACAGGAGGATGAAAGTCTAAGTGCCCCACTTGGCCTTTTCTGATAATACCATGACAGGAAGTTGAAAGTGTCATGAAGGTGTGGATTTTAGGCTGCCCACTCTGCTTCTCTGACATGGTTGGAATAGCACTATAGCGCCTATCCTGATTTTCAGTCTGAAGTAGAATGAGAATCTTATAATGATCTTTTTATCTATCTATCTGTCTATGTATGCATGTATGTATGTATCTATCTATTAAAGAGAATAAGTCGATCCCCAGTACCACAAAAAAAAAAAAGAGAATAAAAGTAATAAAAAGAAACATTAGAAATGATACTGAATTTCTAAATACAAGATGATAGGAATTCACCAGTGATTGTTACATTGCCTATTGTTGTCTTCAAAGTAGTTGTTCAGATTACCAGATATAAACACGCAAAATTGGTCAAAAAAATTTAAGTATTAACTGTTCCTTTCAATAAACCCATAGAAATTATTAGTACAATTATTTAGCTATCTTGTGTGTGTATATATATTTGTTTTCCTTTCCTTTGTTTTGTCTTTTCTCCTTTCCCTCATCCCAATTGTTCTTTCCTTTGAGCAGTTTCTTTCCCTTTCACAATATCTATTGTACCTTTTGGATTTTATTTACTCTTCCAGGTTCTTACACTAGGGAGACAATATGATGTTTACACATGCTGGGTCTGATTTATTTCACTTGAGTATGGTCTCTGGTTGCATCCATTTACCCAGAAAAGCCTTGAGTTTATCTTTCTTTATAGCTGAGTAATACTCCATTGTATAAAAATACCACATCTTTTTAATCCATTTCTCAATTGATGGGCCTTTGGGTTTCTTGCTAGGCTGCTCCTTTCCTGGTCTTTTGGCTGGAGAGTACAGGCTTTTGTGGAGATTTTTAAATTGTTGGTTTCTTCTGCTCTAAGTTATATCAGGCAAAAAGAAAATCTAGGGAGTGCACTGCTGTTTTATGGGTTCCAATGTCCCAGCTTGTTTACCTTTTCTCTCCCTTTCAGATCTTGTGGTTAAGTGTATATAATTTCCATAGTTTTAAATTCCATGTAATGAGAAAAATAAAAACTACATATACATTACCTACCTTCCTGGAATAGAAGTTACATATAGTTTTTAATGGCAATGACTTTCTAAGTGATGGACTTTTTGATAAAATGTTAAGTATAGTGGCATATGACTATATATTAAGTATATAAATACCTTTTATATATGTGCTAGTATCCTGTTGATTGTTGTTGACTAAGCTGGCACTTAAATTGGATTTTGTAGTTTCTTCCCTTTCTCAGTTTATCAACTTTCAGTCTCTAAACATGATATATTTTCACAGTAGCCACAGACTGAACTTAATATACTAGAGATTTGGAAATAGATATATTCTGTTTGCTTTGTTCTCTAACTTTTGACCTTGGATATACTTACCTGGGGTTTTAAATGAACACAGGCATACACAGCCCTAGATCCCATCCAGATTCTTGTGCTAGGTCCAGAACATCAGTAATTTAAAAATACTGCCCTGCTGGTTCTGATATGCAAATTGTGCTGAAAACCACTAGCCTAGTGTTTGGAATTGGATGGGTGGTTGCTTGTGGTTTGTAGGGCTTGGTCAAAGAATATGGAGTTAGAAAGTGTTACATGAAAATGTTTACCATTTTCACTAACTTTTGGTTGAATTTGATGATTTACTTGGCAATCATTTTTGAGGACTGTATAAGTTAGATATTCCTAAGGCAAGATTAAAGGACTACATTGACAGGTTTTTTTTTCTAAAATTTTATACTTTTAAACTTTCACTTTGATTTCCTGAGTTCTGTTTTCTTTCTGACTACATGTGTCTTTTTTTTATTACAAACTCTCACATTTTCAGTCATTTCTTTTATGTTAGTCATATCTTTTGCTGTTAAGCAGCTGTACTTTTTATCAATTGTAATTTACCTTGATTTCTATTAATGGTGTTTTTATTAAGTTGATTGTACTGGGCATTGTACTGTTCTTTTGCTGGCATTTATGGCATGACACTCTTCTTATCTTAGGGCTAGTTTATTGTTTTATTTTAATTCAATCACAAGAGCTCTCTTTTGACTGTTGTTGCTTAACTTTAACTTAGTTCTTTGTATTTGCTTTCCTTCATAGGTCTTTCTGTAAGCATCTGCTTAAGTTTTACAATTTCTACTACATGTGACTGGATTGAGTAATGTGCTTTTTATAATTGGTATTACCTTTCATGTTTTGCTCTTCTTTTTGGTACTGGAGATTGAACCAAGGGCCTCATGCATACCATGCAAGTGCTGTATCACTCAGCTAGCTACATTTCCAGTCTTGTTTAAAAGTTTTAAAACAGGGTCTCACTAAACTACCCAGGCTGACCTTGAACTTGCGACCTTTCTGCTTCTTCCTCATAAGCCTTCCCAGTAGATGGGATTACAGGTGTGTGCCACTATACCTGAGCTTCATATTTTGCTATGGTTCAGATTTTATTAACTATCATAGCTTCTATAATAATAGTTTTTGCACTTTGGTGGTAAGCTGTGACATCATTTTTGACTCAGGGAGACTTTATGTCAAATGATAACTTTTTTATTTTAATGTAATATGAGTAGATGTTAATAAGAAAATGTAAAAATAGCACTCTTCTTACTGCCATGAAAAAATAAAATAAAATTTAATAACCAAATAGAGAATAACTATAGTTAATGTACTGTGTAGCATAATCTTAAAAGAATGACCAAAATGTTATTCAAAGTATAAGACATAATCAAAGACTCTTTTACAAAGAAGAAACAAGTAGATAAAAGCATAAAACTTTCTTTTCAGTGAACAAAGAGAGACTAACAGTATACGTGAAGCAGATTAGCTTATATATGAAAATATTTTTAAAACAACAGATAATTTGGGAAATTATTTGGACTTCTGTCTACTTCCTATTTATCATATATATGTGCTCATACATATATATTTTAAGTTCTTGTATAGAGAAACCATGAAATATTTAAGCTTGTGTGTGTGACTATTTCACTTAAAATTATAGTCTCAAGTTGCATCCATTTACCTACAAATTCCTCAAATTTATCTTTCTTTATGAAGTAGTACTCCATTGCATATAAATACCACTTTTGAATACACTCATCTGTTGATAAATATATATGCTGCAAGTTTTAACTATTATAAATTATGCTACTATAAACATTAGTATTTGTATATCCCTATATTATGAAGACTTTGATTCTTTTTGGGAAGATACTTAGAAGCAGGTAGTTGGGTCAAATGGCATTTCCATTTTTAGTTTTTTGAGGAATCTGCACACTCACTTCCATAGTGATTGTACTAGTTTACATTCCCACCAACAATACAGATGAGTTCCTTTTTTCTTACATCCTCACTGGCATTTGTTATTTGAGTTTTTGATGATAGCCATTCTTTCTGGGGTAAGATAGAATCTCAGTATAGTTTTAATTTGCATTTATCTGATGGTCAGAGATGTTGAACGTTTTTTCATACATTTATTGGCCACAAATGATAATTTTGAAATAGGTTGTCAATCATAGATATTAGGCCCAAATACTTAAATCCTCTGCCTAGAGATTGTACTTTAGAAAGCTCCTACATTGACCTTGCTTTGCTGGGCTACATCTTCTGTCAGGGGCCATATCTTTCCGTATCTTCCTAGATCTTGCTGTGCCTACCCAGGACCCCAGAATTCCCTTTGTAAATGATACTTATCCTGTGTGAGCATCTTTACTAGGATTGTCCTCATGAGGGCAGACTGTACAGGAATAATGGCAGGCCAGAGATGGTTATTGGGTGCTGGCCTGTGGTGGTGGGAGCTAAGACATGTGTGCTAGGATATTGTAGGAGTCATGTGGGGATAGAAGGTAATTAAACTATAAACTCTGCTCTTTGTTTTTCTTGTCCTGGGCCCTACAAATGGTAACAGTGATCTTGATAGCAGGATGCTCTTAATTTACTTAGGATTGACTTAAGTTATTGTTGCATAGCAGTTAAAATGAAACCAGGCATTACTGATGTTGCTTAGAGTATTTTGATCTTTTAGTAGTGTTTCATAATCTTAAATTTGTCCCAGAAACTCTTATACCAGATTACGCAAAAGCTGATGACTAGGATTAATTTCTTTTCCTAATCATAGGCTTAAATTATTATGTGTGACATTTTATGAATATTTTGTTCAGGATTCCCTTTTTTCATTTTGTAATTATGTTTTTATTTTGAAACATTTTAATACGTATCAGATTTCTTCTTGGTGGAAGTGGTGGTTGTTCCTTTTGCCTTTTAAAGTTCTAATGTACTTCTTTTAGATTTTAGTTAATTGATGTTTTTTGTACTGGGAATCAAACTCAGGACCTTGTGCTTGCCAGGCAGGTGCTGTGCCACTGAGCCATCTTCCTGGACTTTTTAAAAGATTTTATCAAACATCTGAAATGGTTTTGATATTATATACAGTTAGTCTGGCTAACATATATCAATTATTTCTCCCCTCCTGCTCCATGTTGCTTACTACTTCTTCAATCAGGACTTTGTTCAAAATAAGCCATCTAGGCTTATGTGACCTACTTTATGCAATCAACAGTTTAAGAAAGTTCTTGCAGCAGATTTCTTTTCTTCTGTGGTGGGTTTCTTTTTAGCTGCTGGTTTCTTCATAATTGGAGGCTTTTTCTCCCCACAGGGTTTTGCTTCTTAACATCAACAAATTTCTTTCTCCCTTTTCATATATCAATTATTTCTAACATTTGTCTTCTTTTAGGTTTTTTGTATGTATAGTCCAATTATTCCATTGGCCTTATTTTTCAACCTGTTTAATTGAAATTTTTGTATCAAGTATTCCTAGCTTTTCTAAGCTTTAAGTGATTGTACTAATATTTTTCTATATAGTCTTACATTTATTTTGCCCTTTTGTAATGTGAAAATGTTTATTAGCCATTGGTTATTGTAGAGTTAATACAGAGTAAATTATGTACTGTGTCATGTTTTAGGTAAAACTTTATTTAAATAGCTGAGATAAAAATGTCATGGTTTAAGTAACAGCCAAATAATACTACTTTAGCATTGTAAATAAGCAAAGAAGTATCTCAGGGCTGGGGATATAGCTCAGTGGAATAAGCGCTTGCCTAGCAAGCGCAGGGTCCTGAGTTCGATCCCCAGTACCGCAAAAAAAAAAAAAAAAAGAAGTATCTCAATGCACCAAAGGATAGAATGGGATGTTGTAAAGTACAACACCTTTGTGGTACTCTTGATGAATATTAAGTCAAACAGGGGAAAGAAAATCCTATTAGTTTATATAATTTGTATTTATGTTAAAATTGTGATTTTTCAGCTTTTTGGTCCAGTGTCCCTTTCTCCTTTTAAAAGTTGAGGACCCAAATAACTTCTGTTTATGTGGATTTTATCAGTATTATCATGTTATAAGTAAAAAATTAGAAAATTAAGGCGGTTCCAGGGAAGATGGCGACCAGGTGAGCAGCAAGGGAGCGAACCTCCTTAATAAACACCACCAGCTCGAGACAGACTTGGCGAGCATGAATGCCGGGACCTCGGCTGGGAAGTTTAGACTGGGCGTATTTCTCTGAGATGCCGGGGGAGATGTGGTAGGGCGGACCAGCCTGCCGGGGCGAGACGTGGGAAAGCCCCAGTCGCTGGGAGCCAGGGACGATCCGCGCGGGAAGGAAGCTTGGCTCGGTCCAGGCGCCGTGGGAGCGCAGCCGGCTCGGTCCCTCCC
>PVLD010023082.1:0-28106 GCA_004027595.1 Dinomys branickii | reverse complement strand
ATACACATACATACATTCATACATACATTTTTGCCTCTTTCTTTTCTCCTTTCCCACATCCCATCTGTTCTTTACTTTTGAACAGATTTCCTTCATGTCTCTTAGTTTATGTTCCCACCCTCAGGTTCTTACACCAGTGACACAATACGTTGCCTGCACATGTACCTCTGATTTATTTCACTTATGAGTATGGTGTCCAATTGTGACCATTTCCCTACAAGGGCCCCAAATCTGTCCCTCATTATAGCTGAATAATATTCCATTATATAAAAATGGCACAGTTTTTTAATCCAGTCTTCTGTGGATGGACATTTGGGTTGCTTCCACAATTTAGCTATTACAAATTGTGCTGCTATAAACATGGGTGCACATATATTAGAGTGATATGATGCTTTCATATCTTCTGGGAAAATACCCAGAAGGGGAATAGCTGGTTTGAATGGAACCTCTAGACCTAGATGCTGAGAAATCTCCAAACTGCTCTCCACAGTGGTTGCACCAGTCTGCATTCCCACCAGCAGTGTAATAGAGTCCCTATTTCTCCACAGCCTCACCAGCATTTGTTATTGGGTGATTTTTTCATACTGGCCATTCTTACTGGGGTGAGATGAAATCTCAGTGTTGTTTCTGTTTGCATTTCTCAAATGACCAAGGATGTGGAACATTTTCTCATATATTTATTTGCCATTTGTATTTCTTTATCTGAGAAGTGTGTTTTCATCTCAGATGCACATTTCTGGATTGGGTCTTTGAATTTGGTCAGGTACATGTTATTTAATTCTTTGTATATTCTAGATAGAAGACCTTTGTCAGGGACAGCCAGCTAGGATTTTTTCCCAATTTGTGGGTTTTCTTTTTACTTTGCTGGTGATTTCTTTAGATGTACAAAAACTTTTCAGTAGGGTGACGTCCCAGTTATTGATTCCTTGGCGTGTTTCCCTTGCAGTTTCATTTTTGTACATGAACTCTCTGCCTACTCCTATGTCTTCAAGATTTTTACCTACTTTCTCTTCCAATAGATTTAGAGTTTCTGTTTTAAAGTTGAGATCTGTGATCCATTTTGACCTGAGTTTGGTGCATGGTGATAGACTGGGGTCTATTTTCAGTTTTCAGCAAGAGGTAAGCCAGTTTTTCCAGCACCATTTATTAAACAGGTCATCCGTTTTCCAGTGAGATTGGTTGGCCCCTTTGTCAAATACTAGGTGGCTAAGTGGATTTTTCATTGTGGTTGCATCTTCCAGTCTGTTCCATTGATCCTCAGGTCTGTTTTTTAGCCAGTACCTGGTTGATTTTATTATAGTAGCTTTGTAGTATAATTTCAGGTCAGGGATTGTGATTCCACCTGACTTGTCCTTGTTGCCAAGGATTGCTTTTGCTATTCTGGGTTTCTTCTGGTTCCAGATGAATTTAAGGCATATTTTCTCTAGATATGTGAGGTATGCTAATGGTAGTTTAATGGAAATTGCATTGAATCTGTACAACAGTTTTGGTAGTATGGCCATTTTCACAATGTTGCTTCTTCCTAACCATGAGCAGGCTATGTTTTTCCATTTATTGAAATCCTCTTCGATCTCTTTTTTCAAAGTACTGTAGTTTTCACTGAACAAATGTTTCACATTCTTTGTTAGATTGATTCCTAAGTATTTCAATTTCTTGGATGCTATTGTAAAAGGTATGGTTTCCTCAATTTCTCTCTCAGTCTGTTTGTTGTTCGTGTATAGGAATGCTATTGATTTTTGGGTGTTTACTTTGTATCCAGCTAAGCTGCTGAATTTGTCACTTAATTCCAGGAGTTTTCTTGTGGAGTTTTTGGAGTCCTCCATGCATAGTATCATGTCATCTGCAAATAGTGATAGTTTGACTTCTTCCTTTCCTATCCTTATTCCTTTTATTTCTCTCTCTTATCTAATTGCTCTGGCTAATGCTTCCAGAACTGTGTTGAATGGACGTGGTGACAATGGACATCCTTGTCTTGTTCCTGACTTTAAAGTGAAAGTTTTCAGTTTTTGTCCATTTAGTATGATGTTGGCTGTTGGTTTGTCATAGATGGCTTTGATCAGATTGAGGTAGAGGCCATCTATTCCTATTTTTTCTAAAGTTTTTAATATGAACGCATGTTGGACTTTATCAAAAGCCTTTTCTGCATCTATTGAGATGATCATGTGGTTTTTGTCTTTGGCTGTATTGATATGATGTATTACATTAATTGATTTGCGAATATTGAACCATCCCTGAATTCCTGGAATAAATCGTACCTGGTTGTAGTGTATAATTTTCCTTATGATTCACTGTATTCTACTTGCTAGTATTTTGTTGAGTATCTTTGCATCTATGTTCATTAGAGAGATTGGCCTAAAGTTGTCTTTCTTGGTTGGGTCCTTCTCTGGTTTTGGTATCAGTATGATACTTGCCTCCTGAAATGTGTTAGGGAGAGTTGTTTCCTTTTTGATTTCATTGAAGAGTTTGAGGAGTCTTGGCATTAGATTTTCTCTGAATGTTTTGTAGAATTCTGCTGTGAATCCATCAGGGCCTGGGCTTTTCTTAATTGGTAAGTTTTTTATGACATCTTCAATCTCGTTAAATGATATTGGGTTGTTCAGGATTTTTGAGTCTTCCTGATTCAATTTTGGTAATTTGTACCTTTCTATGAATCTGTCCATTTCTTCTGAATTTTCTATCCTATGGGAGTAAAGATTTTCAAAGTAGGTATTAAAAATCTCTTGGATTTCTGTGGGATCCGTGGTGATTTCATCCTTTTCATTCCTTATTGCATGAATTTGAGTTCTTTCCCTTCTTTTTTTTGATAAGGTTGGCTAGGGGTTTATCAATTTTATTTATTCTTTCGAAAAACCAACTCTTTAATTCACTTATTTTTTGTAGGGTTTTCTTCATCTCAATTGCATTAATTTCTGCCCTGAGTTTTATAATCTCCTCCCTTCTTTGGGCTTTTGGTTTGGCTTGTTGCTCTTTTTCTAAGAGTTTGAGGTGTAGCATTAGGCTATTTATTTGCTCTCTTTCTGTTTTCTTTGTATATGAGTTCATTGCTCTAAATTTCTCTCTGAGGACTGCTTTCATTGCATCCCACAGATTCCGGTAGGTTGTACTTGTGTTTTCATTTATTTGTAGGTATTTTTTAATTTCTTATTTAATTTCTTGTGTGACCCATTGGTTGTTCAGGAGGTTGTTGTCTAATTTCCAAGTGTTTATGCGGTTTTTGGAGTTCTCTTTGTCATTAATTTCCAGTTTCATTGCACTGTGGTCAGATATGCATGGGATAACTTCAATTCTTTTGCACTTAGGTAGATATGCTCTATGGGATAGAATGTGGTCAATTTTAGAGAAAGTCTCATGTGCAGCTGAGAAAAATGTGTATTCTGACGTTGTGGGGTGGAACACTCTGTATACATCTACTAAGTCCATTTGTTCTCACATTTGGTTCAGGTCTGTTATTTCTTTGCTGAGTTTCTATCCAGTTGACCTGTCTCTTTGCGTCAGAGGGGTGTTTAGGTCCTCCATTAAAATAGTGTTATTAGTTAGTTGATTTTTCATGTCTGTTAAAACTTGACGTGTAAAGTTTAGTGCTCCATTGTTTGGTGCATAAATGTTTAGGATTGTTAACTCTTCCTCTTGCAGCTTTCCCCTAACTAGTATGTAATGGCCTTCTTTATCTCTTTTAATTGTTTTTGGTTTGAAGTTTACATTGTCTGCAAACATAATAGCTACACCTGCTTTTTTCTGGGGACCTGTTGCATGAAGAATTGTTTTCCATCCTTTAACTTTCAGCCTGTGGATTTCCTTTTGAGTAAAATGTGTTTCCTGTATGCAGCATATCGTTGGATTGTGTTCCTTAATCCACTCTGCCAATATTTTCCTTTTGACTGGTGAATTGAGGCCATTTACATTAATGGTTATAATGGTTATATGTGGGCTTATTCTAGTCATGTTATTTATTTGTTGTTTTCCTACTTTTGCTATCTGTTTACTTGTTCTGCTTGAGGGTTTCTTTGTATTGTTGTTCTTGAGATTGTGGTCATTTTTTTCTCTGTCTAGGATATCTTTTAGTGCTTCTTGCAGTGCTGGTTTGACACTCATGAAGTTCTTCAGTTGTTCTTTGTCGTGGAAATGTTTTATTTCTCCATTGAATTTGAAGGATAGTTTTGCAGGATATATCAGTCTGGGTTAGAAGCTGTTTTGTTTCAGAATCTGTAATATCTCACTCCAAGCTCTTCTTAATTTCATGGTTTCCGTTGAGAAGTCTGCTGTGATTCTGATGGGCTCTCCTTTATAGGTGATCTGTTTCTTTTCTCTAGCAGCTTTTAATATTGTGTTCTTTGGCTGGATGTCTGTGATCTTGACTATTATATGTCTGTGTGTGGTTTTCTTTGGGTTATGGCTCGTTGGGGTTCTATATGCCTCGATTAACTGTACTTCAGTATCTTTTACCTTGTTTGGGAAATTTTCTGCTATTATTTCAGCAAATATTCTTTTTATATCGTTTGTGTTGTCTCCTGCTGTTTCAATGACTCCTATTACTCGAATATTATTTCGTTTTGCCTCATCTTGCAGCTGTTGGATTGATTTTTCTTGGGTCTTTGTTAATTTTATGAGATCCTTCCTTTCACACTCATAAGCTACCATGCTGTCTTGAAGGTCTGAAATTGTATCTTTGGTTTCATTTAAGCGGTTTTGCAAGCTTTCAGTGGAAGTTTTCAATTCCTGGCATTCTCTTTGGACCTGTTTCATTCGTGGTAATTCATTCCTAAATTGCTCTTGTAACGTTTGCATTTTTTTCCTACTTTCTTGTATTGTTTTATGTATTTCTTCTCTATGTGTATGGAACATTTCTTCCATTATAGTTTTCAGTCATTTTTTGTCTGAGAGATTATTGCAGGTATGTGGCTTATTTCTGCTTTAAGCTCTTCTATGGCCTGATGGAGTTGTTTCTTTATTTCGGATGCAATCATTTGAGAACTTTCAGGTATGTGGCTTCCTAGTTCTCCTGTATCCTCGCATCCAGGACTTGTTCTGGGTGGGGTTGAGTTGTGAGACTGCGTTTTTTTCTTCTGTCTTCCCATTTTTGGGTATCAGATTCAAAATATTGAGCTATAAATTACCCAGACAGTTCACCAGAGAAGGGTCTGTTGCAAAGGCTGCTCCAGTGACTTCTTCTCTTCGGGAGAATGTCCCTTAGGCTTTCTGCTGAGAATTCCACTCAATAGGCTTTTCATATGCTGTTTTGTAGGCCTAGCTACTCCCTACCCAGGGACCTGGCTGGGTCGCATAAACAGCTCACCACCCCGGGGACCATGCAGGCAGGGGGCCGCTCAGGTGTTCCTCCCTGCGTGGAGCTCCTCCCCCACTCAAAAATCCAGTCGGGGTGCCCACCCAGCTCTCCCGTCCCAGGGACCATGCAGTCAGTAGGGCCGCTCAGATGTCCCTTGCTGGCGTAGCTTGTCCCCGACTCAGAAATCTAGTTGGGGCGCCCAAAGAACTCACCCGTCCCTGGGATCATGCAGGCAGGAGTGCTGCTCAGGTTTATCTCCCTGGGTCGAGCTTCTTCCCGACTCAGAGATCCAATTGCAGCGTGCAATCTGTTCACCTGTTCCGGAATCCATGCAGGCAGGAGAGCTCCAAAGTGCCAATATCTCGTGCTCCGCCCGCGATCCGCTGCTCCCCGGTGCTTCTCCGCCTCCTCAGCGCTCTCGCAGGAGCCACGGACCGCAGCCACTGCAGTGCCAGTGCTCAGGCCGAGGATGGCGCCGGCTGCGGGGATGGGGACCTGAGTGGGACCCCGGTCCACAACCCGGATTAGTGCATTCTGCCCGAGGAGTATGGGCTGCGAGTCTGCCCTGCTCCACAGCCACCAAAAAGCCAATTTCTGGCCGCAGCCTCTGGCAAGCTGCGCAGGGTCGGGAGATGGGAGGGACCGTCCCGCCATGGCGCCCTGAGGTTGCATGAACTCGGCCGAGCCACTACCTGCGCGCCGTGCCAAGTGCCTCAGGCGCCCAGCTCTCTGGGCCCTCCCGTTCCTCGCAGCAGCAAATTGAGCCGCCCCGCCGAGGCTCGGGTAGTGCAGAGCAACACGTTCTGTTGGAATTTTGCAGCTGTGGACCTGGCACCCACATGCTCCAAGCCTGTCTCGAGCTAGAGATCTCTCTTTGGGAGTATTCCTCTTTGCTGCTCACCTGGTCGCCATCTTCCCGGAAGTTCTTTCTCTTTTCTTTCTATTGTTAATTTCTAGTTTCACTTTATACTATCTGGAAAAGAACATTTGCATAGTTTCATATTTAAAAATTAATTTGTTGACACGTGTTTGGTGATTTACCAAATATCTATTCTGAAGAATATTTCAATCAATACCAATTTAACTTCAAAAACTCATAGTCCATTTCTTCAGAGCTCAGCTACACATTGTTACAATACATCATGTGGCCATTTCTGGATAGTTGTACTTCCTATTTTATGTGTGTTCCTGTACATCATGTAGGAAACAAAAAGATGTTTCCAAAATATAAAACATAATAACACAGGATTTCATATTTACCTTTGTAATAACATATTTATCTACCTACCTAATTATCTATGATCTATCCATTTTCTATCTATTTTGTATGATTCCTAGTTAATTGTTAGTATCATATCACTTTAGCTGGAAAGACTCCCTTTAGAATTCCTTTTGGGAAAAGTCTAGTGGTGATGAACTTCCTTTACTTTGTGAATCAATTAGTGTCTCCACTTGTGCCTCATTATATAAGGACAATTTTACTGTATATACAATTCTTCATTGATTATTTAATTTTACATGTCATGTCCTAAATGTCTTCTCATCTTTTTCTATCCCTATGGTTTGTGAGGTGGATTGATAACTGGTGGTCAACTTGTACTACCCAGGTGAACTGAACCAACATGGTGCTGGGCGTGGGAGGCCCACCTGAGGGGTTTGCTGGCAGCATAAGAGGCTGAACCAGAGAGAGACTGTTGGGGGGCTTGGGAGCTGTTGGTTTTCCTATACGCACTTGTCGTGCTAACTTTCCTGATGAACTCAGTTGTTCTTATCATCAAAGGAACTCAGGACCTTACTGTCCCTGAGAATGGCTTTGGTTCACCTTGGAAGAGCTCTGGTCCTCACTTTGAGCATCGCTTCCTGGCTCCAGAGAGGAAGATGGTGCACTGCTCAGTTTTCTGGGAAAGCTTATCTTATTGGCTTTCCTTATGAGAACTCAGCTGTTCTTATTATTGGAGAAGCTCAGGACCTCACTATTGCTGAGGATGGCTGTGGTTTTCTTCAGGGGAGCTCTGTTTCTTACTTTGAGCATTGCTTCCCTACTCCAGTGCAGATCTCTCAGCCTGCTAGTGCAGATCCTTCATCCCGCTGGCACAGACTTTCTAGTTTCCACAACCGACCTTTGAGTCTTCCCAGCACAGATCCTTGAATGAGGCCTGCATGAGACAGTGTCGTGGGCTCCTGGCATCCAGCTGGACTCATAGGGGGCATTTTTATGGGCTCTAGGTCTTCAGCTGGACTCACACAGGATGTTATAGTTAGATCTAGGCCCTCAGCTGGATTCTTTGGTCTTTAGTGTGTGGACAGATTGCCTGCACACTCTTTGTATATAACTCTTTGGGTGACTATTATGAAATAATTCTATACATTATGTGTCCTATATTGTTCCCCTGCAAAACCCCAAATGACAGCAGTTTCTAATACTCAATCTGCTTTTTATCTGATTCATGATCTTCTAAGTTGCTCCTCTTTTGCTGCTTTCGAAATTCTCTTTTATCTTCGGCTTTCATAATTTTGTTTACTTTTTATTTCTCCAGTAATTACTATGCTGAGCATTTCTTTGTATAATTATTGACCATATATCTATAAGTTTTGGAGAAATGCTTATACAGGTCCTTTGCCCACTTTTATAGGATTATCTGAATGTTTTGGTTTGATTGTAGTATTCTTTACCTACTCTAGATATTGACTCCATGTCAGATATATGAATTGCAAATATTTTCTACTATTCCACAGACTTCCTTTGTAGTCTGTTGATTGTCCCTCCCTTTTAGTGCAAAAGAAGTTTAATGTGTTCCTGTTTATCTATTCTTGATATTGTTGCCTATACTTCAGGTGTTATATACAAGAATTTTTTTCCAGACCAATGTTTTTACATTATATTTTCTTCTTTGAGTTTTATAGTTTTATGTGTAGGTCTTTAATGTATTTGAAACAATTGTGGCTATGGTATAAGATAAGTGTCTCACTTCCCTCTTTTATACATGGGTATCAAGTTTTCCGAGCACCTCTTTTGGAGGGGAATATTCTTTCTGGAGCAAGGCATTTATAACATAAAACAATTATAAAGTGTTTCTATAGATGCAGAAAAGAATGGCTGATTATACAAAAGTATACTAAAACATCTTCTTTTTTTAAACTAAATATGAAGAGGCATTTTCTACATATTCTTCAACTAAAACAACATATTGGATATAGAGTTATAAATGATAACCCGTTTGTTTTCTGTTACACTAGGCAAAAAAGAAATTTGCAGAATGTACGATGTCATTTGATTTACTTTGCTTTCTCCCTATCTTGCATAAAACAGCACTTCTGTTAACATACTGATTTATTACTTTTAGTTTCCTAAATAAAATTTAATATTTTAGTTTTACTTTTTAATATTTTAAATATATATACTATTAAATATATATGTTACTAGGTAAAACTCCCTAATGAATGCCCTTTTAGGACCTTTAATTATCTTTAACAAACTTTTAATTTTTGAATAATTCCAGATTAACAAAAGAGTTGCAAAGGCACTACAGGGAATTTGTGCATATCCTAGTAGTTACATGTTACAACTAAGATATAGTCATCACTATGAGATTGGTAATAGTGCACAATGCTACATTCTACTGTTACATTAGTTGTACATTAGTTGTACATTTAGTGACAATTTGTAGTCTTTATCTGCGGCTGTTACCTTAGCAGGTTAAGCAAATATTTGGGGATATTGTAGAATGTTCTTGAATTTTAATTCCTCTATGGCTGGACTGGGGTGATGGGATTTGGGGAAGACTAGTACAGAGATTAAATTCCCTTCTTAATGTGTCATATTAGGAAATCAATGCCATTCATCACTTGCTATGTTAACCTCGACCATTTGTTTGAGGCAGTGAATGGCAATTTTTACTGTAAGATTACATTTTTTTCTATGTGTTATTTGCAAGTGTGTCACTAAAGGTGTCCTCAGTCTACCCACACTCAGATGAGGTGGGGATGGGAATTTGGCTCCATAGCCTGGGAGGGCATTTATAAAAAATGAATACATGAATACTTTAATGTATCAACTTTAATTTATAACATTGTATATTTCCATAAAAACAAGCCTCTTTAGTGCTAGTAATTTTTGATAGCATAATACAATTCTGCAACCAAATGTTTGAGGACACTGGTATAAGTATTGAGCACGGCTATACCCTATTATTGAGACTGACATGCAGTTACATTATTTGGGGAGAGTTCTTGCCTAGTTTCCCCATCCAAAGGCATGTCCTTGTCCGGAGCTCCTTCGTGCTAGCTCAGTTAGCACTATTTCTCAGTCTCCCTGTCTGCAGCTGGAGAAAAAGGCAGAGCGCTGTGAGCAAAAGCCTCCTCACTGCTCACCAGCGCAGCCAGCGTTACTGAGCACCTGGCTCGCCCTCCTCCTTCTCCAGCGTTCTTCGTGACACTGCGTGCAATGATTCTCATCATTATCCTCATTTCAAGGAATTAATCATTTGTTACCTGAAGTTATTTTGTGAAAAATCTACCAACACATAACAGTGTAATTTTAAATGGAAGCCATTTATAGATTTTTTTTTTTTACAACAAAATACTAAGGGTAATTATAAGAAAAGTGGTTTTGTTGAAACTACAGTGAAAGATCACCCTTAACAGTTATTTAGATCTCAGTATAGTACCAGAACTCTAAAATGTATGAATCCAGAACTGTTTTCGCAAGGAAATCAAAGCAATCATATAATTCATCATTATAATGGTTGCAATAATTGAAAAAAATTCTGTTCTTTTCCCATTTGTTGATTGTTGGGGATACCATCACAATTTTTTTTTGAGGCAGGCTTTTACTATGTATTTCAGACTGGCCTCAAACTTGTGAGAATCCTCCTGCTTCAGCCTCTCAAGTGTGGAGTTACAGGTAAGTTCCACCATGCTAGGCATAATTTCTTAAATAATAAATATTTTCTCAGTAGAAATACCTGTTAAAATATGCCAATTTGTTTTCAAATAGTCTTAAATTCTTTCATAAGTGTGTAAAACAAATATTTATGGTTTACAGAGCTAGGATAAAAATGATCATTTTAGAAACATTAACATGAGGGTTTCTCTAAATGGAATAATAATAGAGACATGAGGTTTGATGCTGTGAACAAATACTGTGCTTTCCAGGTGCAGCTCCAAGAATTGACTAGTCCGTATTTTACATTAATCAGAATCTCCTACGGGGATGCTCTAAAAATATAAAAGAATAAATAATTCTAATTAAAATAATATAAGCAGCCAGAACTTCTTTGACTATGTCTATGTAATCTACATCTTTTTCTTTTTAATTTTAGAAAGAAAAAAAGATAAACTTTACAATGAAACCAGGAAGACAACAATATGCAATGTATCAACTCTTGCAACTGCCTTACTAACCTGTTTTGAAACTCAGTTTGATAATCTACATCGTACATATTGATACAGGCAATTTTATTAATCTTACGAGGTACAGTAATAATGCTAGAAGGAAATACCAGATAACCCTTCACTTAGAAGAGTAATTTCGGTGTTATAAACGGTTCTCCCACTATTTGCTCTCATCCAGAACAATTGAGGCTCTCTTGCTAACAGACCTTGTGTAAGACAGTAAAACCTCATCCAGGATCAAATCCAAGTCTAACTCAGAGTATCAGCCTGCATTCTTGAGGGCGCAAGTCTTTGTGAAGGCTGTTAGCAATGAAGAAGATGTGGCCAAGACCACTGAACAAGGGTAGGTTCACCTTTGATTCAGAAGAGTTACTGAGGACAGCTGTGCTCTGGAGGCCCGGGGCTCTACTTCCATTACTGCGCCTCCATGAATCTTAAGTGTGCGGTCCTCTGGAACTTTTATCTGATGGGCAGCTCCATAATTACAGAGTGAAATAGTTCCTTATGGAATTTGAGGCATATGTTTTAAGGAATAGTAGTAAAGCAATGAACTTAGGAACATGCAGAAGAATTTTAGAAATAGTTACACAAAAGGCATTTTCTACTATTGTTCAAGCCTCCATTCTCAAACTTATCAGTTTTCAGTACTTTTCCTGGAATATAAAATGAAAACTGTCTTCTACATTCTGGAGCTAAAACACAGCTTAGATTAAACCCATCTCTTATAAGTTTCCATTGCAAATTTCCAAAGGAGGTTAAATTAGATCATTAATGTGCCTCTCCTTTTGGTGCTGAAGGCCCTAATGGATCTTTCAAGGACCTGGGATGGAGGGCATGTGTGGAAATGTTCTTTGTAGTAGCTTTTCTCTGGGTTTAATTTGCACTGCATACAATGAGCACATTCTTATTATGTTTTTTCCTGAGAAAGCTGAAACTAAATTGTAGCAGTGTGTTAAAAGGGAAACATATTTGAGCTATTTGAGTAAAGATAAATAATGATTTTATGGCCAGTCTGAAAAGCATGCAACGTCAAAGTGGCACAGGTATTCTCATTTATTTTCAGCTAACAGGAGATTATTTTTTGGAAATATTTTGTCCTATAACATAACTTTCTATTGGAAGTTTGAATTGTGTCTGGAGTTGATATTTTTAAAAGTTCTTTATCATCTGCTTTCATACTGTGTAGTTAAAAATGTCTTGGTCCCTTTCATCAGACACTTTTGATCACAAAATGCTTTCGACTCTTTTTCTATAAGAATATTAACATTTGTTTTATTTTAAAATAATAACCTTTATTGATTATCTAAACCGTAACATGTTAAAATGATCCATGGTATAGAAAAATACAAAATAAGGCAAATTCCTCCAACGTCAAGAGGTTATGATTCAACTGACTGTGTAACATGTGGGCCTTAAGAAATGTGGAGCAGTCAGGGCATAGAAAATTGTCCCAACAGCAGTAGGGAAGTGATACTCTGGCTGCTCAAACGAGCAGTTGCCTTCAGGAAAGTAGTGTTTTAACAATTTTTTAATGAAATCTCCCCCCAAAAGATTTTGAGATCTTTTACTTCTTAATTTTGCAAGGCTTAATGTATAATATTTTACAAAATATTCAAAAATAAGGAATAAAAAGAGGAGGAGAAGAGGGAAGTGACATTTAACAGAATACTTCAGTGCTATGCATTGCTATGGGAAAAGATACGGTTTTAAGGGCTCCTTGCTCCTCCCTGCCAAGGTCTCTGTAGAATGAGCCTCCTATTTAATCTTTTAAAATAGAACTTAGAATTTGCCAAGTATGGGCACTAAATGAGGCTTGCTTTAGAGCTTTTAATCTAGAAATTGTTTAATATCTATTGTCACTGCTTTTATTTTAAACCCTTGGTGAAACAGAAGAATTAAAAATAGATACTTAGGAAATCCTCCCATTTTAAAGAGCCATCAAGAGCAAAATGTTTCTTTACATTTTTCCTGAACTTAACTATAATGCATTTGGATTAAAGATACTAAAGTTTATTTAGCCTTTCAGTTCCAATAACATAATAGACATTATTGGAACAAAAATGACACTTATAAAAAGTCTTTCTGTTCTTCTGGAGCATAAAAACAATTAACCAAAACACTTACAATTTTTCGATCATTATAAAGAAAGCTCACTAAGTAAAGTTGTACGTAATGCATAAATCTGTTATCAATACAGATGACTCCTAATCCCAGCTCTGAGAAGAATATGACCAGCAGGAAAGAGTCCAAGGATGCTCTCATATATCAGTGATGAGAATTCTTGCAGAATGGGAGAAGGGAGCAAAGTTATGAAGTTATGGTCCTCTTCAGCCAAGATTCTCCTCAGTGCCAAAAAAAAATTGTCCCAGGGCTCTTCTGGTTAGGAGGTTCAGAATCAATTCCAGAAAGTTTAAAAATCTGTATAAAAATAGTTTGTGACACAACTTGACTATGAAAGTCCATGTTAGAAATCCTTCCCACAGTGTGGTAGTAAATCTTAAAGTGGTGCTCTTAGTTCTCATTACAACAAAGCTAATATTTTTCTTCATCAAGCTACACCTCCAAAGACAGCTGTAGAAACCATAACAAGTTGAGAATATTTGCATTTAATGACCAAAAATTTTACCATAAATATTATAAAATTCCATATTAATAAATTCCAGAATAATATTGGGAGAAAAATGATGTGTAGTATATATTAAGTTAAAAATAAAACACCTGATTTTCATATGTGGTTTGGCACCACAATAATTATTGCTGGCATATATACCAATAAAATTATTCAAAGTAATGAATCATTCAAATTTGAAAAATGTGGCCCATAATATCATTATATAAATTTGATAGGATTATCTACTAATAGCTTTAGAGTGCCTGAAAAAAATTATCTTTTTGAGGAAGAAAACCTGGTTTCTTCTCGAAGTGAAAGACAAACATTTTAAATACTCAAAACTGTCTTCTCTTTTATTTTGCATTGCACATTTTTTGAACAATAATATAGTCATGTACCCCTGGTAGAATTCTTATTTACAAGAGCATTAAGTTCAACATTTTGGTTCTCTTTCAAATCAGGTGTGAATACTTTTATTTTTATTACCTATTGAACATAACTGTTTATCTCAAACAGCTGTTGGAAGGTAATGACCGCTAATGACAGTCTTCACCGAGTCTAACCAAAGGCCTTTGGCAAATCTCTGCAAGTATTCAACTGGGGGATGCTAGGCTTTTAATTTTGGAATTTTCATGGTTGATTACATCATAGCGCGAGAGAAGAGACTTGAAAACTAGGGAAGAATGACCTTTGCTTAAATTCCCTCCTTTGTACCAAACTCATAAAGGATAAGCAGTGAAAAGTGAGGGATTGGGAGCGTAATTTGCATGTGCTCAGAGCTTAGACGGTGGAATTAATGGTGCCAAAATTGCTTTTGGAGTGTTGTCCTCCTTTGTCTGCTCTCAAATTTAAGCACACTTGGGAGATTATATGTTATGGAGCAAGGTTATGAGCTAAAGGCTTCTCTAAATAGTATTGTGTTTCAAAAGAACATGCTTGTTCAGATTATGCAATAAATGATTAAAATTTAATCATTCTATTTTATTTGAAGTCAAAGATATTTGTATTTATATATGTATGACATTTAATATATATATATATTCTGTTCAAATTAAATATTATAGATCTCATTAACTTAGAGCACACCATAAACAGTTTGAAAAGTTCTTGGGAATGAATCACTGTATTTTGTTATAATTAAGCAATATAATGGAAAGCAAAAATGAATGCTCATTTCTATAGTTGATCAGCAGCCAGCCACGTTCTGACTTCATTGACACGTTTCACGGAAAGGGTGTTTTAATGAAGGATGGAATTGTAGATAATTCATTCCATGCTGTGAGGTTAACCACAAGCCTCTTAGAAATCACAAAACTTATTACTCCTACAGATGTGCTGGAACTGAAAGCAGAAATTGAAATTCCAAGAGCACTCTAGTTTTCTTCTGACCTGATTTTATTGTGAGGCATATCCTACTTAGGTAGCCAGATTTTTAAAAATCATATATACAAATATATTTCTGTCTACTTTTTTGAGAACATTTCTGCTTTATTGTTGTTCTGGCAGTACAATTGAGCTAATTTTAAAGTGGCAAGTGCTGAAAATGGAAATTTGCCCTGTGTTTGTGCTGTTTCCTTGCATAATGTTTTTGCTGAGAAGTTATCCCCAGTGCTTCTATTTCTGTCTCTACCACAGCATTCTGACTCTCACCTCCTACTCCAGCAAGCAAGCATGGAGTCATCATATCACATTAGTGAAGCAGGCAAGTAGTTTTGAAGCTCTAAATGCTCTGCTTCACTCTCCCTATTTTCTGGAACACCTGCACGTTCCACTGTTTAAATCTGGGTGAATGTCGTGGTTGTGTGGAGAGCAGCTTGGCTGTTCTAAATGGGGAAAAGGGATGTATTAGAATTATTCATATAAGAAGCAGAGCAAAAAAGAAGACACTGGCTTTAGAGTGTCAACATTTTAGCCCCAAAGGACTGGACGGAATGGATCCAGGCAAAATACAGAAAGCAATGTTGAGGCAGAGCGATCCTGACCATTACTGGATCTAGAGAAATTTTCTAGGGTTCAGGAAGGAGATGATGACTAAAGGGAAAGCAAGATGCAGACATTCACCTTCCACTGCCTTCTCTTCTCCCGTCTATCCCTCTTACTTCTGTATCCCCCGCACCTGGTGCCCCAGGCCTTTGGCAATACCCATCATCCAGCAGGAAACGAGATGACCTTGTGTATCTCAGGCTACAATCCTGAGGGATCCTGTGGTTCGAAAGGACGGGTGACTAAGCATCAGCCTCGCGGAGTCAGGATCAGAAACTGAGAGCAGGAACCAGGGATGTATGTCAGTGGCGCAGTACTTGCCTGGCAAGCACAAGATCCTGAGTTCATTCCCAGTAATGCCCCCACACTAAACCAAACCAAACCAAACTAAACAAAAAAGAGCAGGTGGTATACAGTGCATACTAGTGTTGTTAAATAACAAATGAAATCTTGGTATTGTCTCTCAAAGACTTAGATGCAAACCTGGGGAGTTAAGAACCAGTTTCCTGAATGTTACATGATTACTTTCAATCTGATAGAATGTAACCTCACAAAACTGTATTGAGTTACATTTTTTTTTGTCTTTTTTGAGACAGGGTCTCCCTATGCAGTTCAGGCTGGCACTGAGGTCACTTTGTAGCCCAAGCTGGTCTTGAACTCGCAACAATCCTCCTACCTCAGCCTCCTGAGTACTGGGATTACAGATGTAAGCCACCAGTCCTGACCAGAGTTACAAATATTTTAAAAATCATTTTTCAAGCCAAGTTCAGGGCCTGAAATTGTGATGTGGTCAATGAATAACAATAGCATTAGAAGAGCAGATGCAAACGAAACATTGTAATCTGTAAGATCTAACCTACTTTGGAGGTTGTGTGGTAAGTGAAATGAAAAGGCTGGGTGGATTACGGGTAAATAGGCTAGTAGAAGCTGGGTGTGCAATGGCATATTTGCTAGTTTTCTATGAATCATCACTCTCTTTAAGAAACTATAGAGAATGTACCATTTAAAAACTAAGAGTGCTCATTTGTGGCACTTATGACTCTGCACTTTTCCCTTTCAAGTGTCTGTATCTTGTTTTGAGACAGAGTCTCATATTGTGAGTAGAATTAAATTGCAAACATTTGCAAAAAAATGAAGTTATGGGTTAACTCAACAATAATGGAAAATTCAGGCTTTAGATTTTAGCATGTATTTGATGCACTTAGAAAAGGAGAGTATTATTTCATATCCTGTTTACTTTCTGATGACTGTTTTTTTCTTAACATATTGAGTTTAAAAAGCTGATGAAATATTCATTTTGACAGAGATTCATGAAATTAACATAGTTATTTTAAGTGAAACTTGAAATAGGAACTTCATGAAAATGTGACACAGATGCTATTGGTAATATCATTAACAATTTAGGATAAGGAAAGAAATGATCAGTTCATATGATACTCGTTTGGAATTTTTGTCGTTTGTGGGAAAGAAAAGAGTTGCCAGAATAATAATGTCAGGAAGCCCTGGGGTGAGCTATGACAGCACGGTAGTTGTAGAACAGATATGTAGACTGATGGAATAGAATAGAGAGTCCGGAGATAGTGCCACATACCTGTGCTAATTGATTTCCAACAAAGGTGCCAAGAGCACACATTAAAGAAAGAAAAACCTCTTCAATAAGTAGGTCTGTGAAAACTGGATATTCTGTTGCAGGCTGAAGATTGAAACCAGACCATAGCTCTTGCTATTAAAAAAGAACTGATCTCAAAAATGTGCTAAAGACTTAGTGTAAGATTACTCAAAGCTAGTGTAGCACTATGACACTACTAGAAGAAAGCAAAGGGGCGATTCTTCGTAACATTGGACTAGGCAAAGAGGGTTTGGACATAATTTGAAAGACACAAGCGACAAAGCAAAAGCAGACAAATGGGATTAAGGAAAAAATAAAAAGCTTCTGCACAACGTTGGAAATAATCAACAGGGCAAATAGCTAATAAAATAGGAGGAAATATGTGTAAGCTGTACATCTGAGCAGAGCTAATATCAAGACCATATGAGAAACTTAAATAAATTATTAGCAAAAATAACAAACACAAAATGTCATAAAGAAAGAATATGCTTTAAAATTAGGCAAAGGACCTCAATGGACAATTCTCAAAAAGAAGACATACAAATGGCTAATGGGAACATGGAAAAATGCTCAACTTCACCAATAATCAAGTGTCATGGTTTAGATCTAAACTGCCCGCCCAAAAGCCCACGCATTGGGAGGGAGTTGGGGAGGTGATTGGATCACGGGCAGCGAACCCTTCAGTGGATGAATTCACTGAATGTGCTGTTAGGAGGTGCATGCTGGCTGGAGGTGGTAGATTATTGGGGGCACACTCTTGCAAGGTATATTCTTGTCCCCATCCTTTCCTCTCTGCTTCCTCAATGAGATGGGCAGTTTTCCTCTGCCATATGCTTCTATTATGACATTTGTGCCTTACAGCCAGTTGATCATAGTCTGAAATCTTGGATACTGTGAGACAAAAGAAAGCATTTCTTCTTTCAATTGTGCAGGTTCGGCATGTTGTCACAGCAATGGAAAAGTGATGAATGCATCAGAGAATCAGAGAAAAACTACATGAAAATATCACCTTAGTTTAGGATGACTATTTTTTTATTTTAAAGAGAATAAAAAATTTTAAAAAATTATATATGATACAGAATTTCAAAATACAAGATGATAGGCATTCAACAATGGTTGTTACATTGCATATTGTTCTCTTCAAAGTAGTTGTTCAGATGACCAGATAGAAGCTTGTAAAATTGATCAAAAAATTTAAGCATTAACTATTCCTTTCAACAAACCATTAGAAATTAGTAGTGTTGTAATTTTAACAATAAGTTCAATATCATCTATAAAGATATATAGAAAAGAGAACCTTGAACACTACTGGTAGAAACGTACATTAGTATAGCTATAATGGAAAAATGTTCTTTTTTTTTTTTTTTTTTTGCGGTACTGGGGATCGAACTCAGGACCCTGCGCTTGCTAGGCAAGCACTTATTCCACTGAGCTATATCCCCAGCCCTATAATGGAAAAATGTATGGGGGCTCTTCAAAAAATTAAAAATAGAACTAACATAATGTCCACAGTTCCAGTACTGAGTATATGTAAATTCAGTATATGTGAATTCTCTTTGGAGATATCTATATTCATGCGTATTGCAGTGCTGTTTACAATAGCCAAAAATGTGGAGCCAACCTAAGCATCCATCAATGGATGAATGTATGGTGAGAATGTGTATATCCACAATGGATTACTACTGAGGCATAAGGAAGATGAAAGCTAGTCAATAAGATGAATAAACCGAGAAGACATTCTCTTAAGTGAAAAAAGCCAGTCACAAAAAGGCAGATTCTATGTTATTTTATTGATGTGTGTGATCTAAAATAAGAAGATTTCATAAAAGTAGAGACAGGAGCAATGGTTATTGGATAACTAGAATAGGAGAGGAAGTTGAAGAGAGGTTGTTTCATTCACACAAGCTTGAAGTTAGAAGGAATAAGTTCTGATGTTCTGTTACAAAGTAGGGTGACTATAGTTAAAAATACATTCAAAATAGCTGAATGAGAGGATTTTGAATATTCTCACCAAAAAGAAATAATAAACAGTTGAGGTGGTACATATGGTAATTACCCTTTTTATCAGTACCCAATGTTCAGATATAAGACATTGCACCCCAAACATTTATAATGAATATGTCAGTTAAAAATAAAAGAAAAATAGAAGTTTTAATAGATGATTTGTTCTCTCTGCTCTACAAATATTCTGGTTAAAGAAGAAGCTTAGAGAATTAAAAATAAACTTGTAATGTAGATTTAATTTTATTGGTGATACCGGCTTCATATAATAAGAATGTCAAACTCAGCTTGGTCTAAACAACAAAGAATTTATTACCTGACATAGTAAGTTTGGAGGTAAGGCAGATGCTGATTGATTAATGTTCAAAGCTGGTGTTCCCATGACCTTATTAACAACCTAGGTTATTTTCACTTGACATCCAGTATTACTATTTTCATGGTTCCAATATCATCACAGCAAATCCAAAATATCCCACCCTTACACACTAACATGGAGAGCACAGGATGGCTGGGTTTTTACTTTTGCTTTGCATCAACATTTAAGAATAACAGGAAAAACTGTTCGTGATCTTTCCAAAAGAATTCTCCTAAGGTGCAGTAAGTAGTCAAAGGGAATGGGGTGGTACTGTTCAACATAAGTCAGTTATGTGCAGAAGCTAAACGAGAGAGGGGTGAAGATCAGAAAAAATGTAGGACTTCATTGTGGCAGACTAGAAACAGTAGCACTCACAAGTTGCTCTGAGATACTCAAGTCGGCTAGCACATGGCTGGACAGGGTTGTAGGGAGACCAAACATTGGAATACACCTAGAACAAGACAACAAATGGATGAAATCCAGAAAGAGAGCAGCTGGAATAAGAAAAAACTGCCTAACTCTGGTATTGTCCCACTGCACCTCTGGCGAAGCCATTTGGAGAAATGTAAAATTTTTCCAGGGGAAGAAGCCAATGGATGTGGCCATTGATTGTCACCCAGCCTACCTGCCGCTGCCATCAGTACTGACCAGGCTGAGTGACTCTACTGCTGAATAATAGGTCCGGGAGATTGATATTTTTCCTGGGAAAAGCCCCCAATGTATGGGAACCATGAGCCAGAACCAGAGACCCAGGACTATAGGGAGTGCTAGGGAAGTGCTGGGCAGAGAGAGACATCTTGAATCAGGCTGTCATCTCCCTGACCCTGAGCATGCAAAGACTGTAAGCCAAATATTCAGAAGGTTAGCAACCACAGTTGCTAACCATAAGGCTAGGAGTAGAGAGAAGCCACTGGAATGGCACTAGCTGTGACTGTCTCCTTTCTGACCATAGACAGCAGAGAACAGGTGAGCTATGGCACAGCTGGGAGCCAGGAGTCCCAGACAGGGAAGGACAGGGAGGAGCTGGCTTTGGAGTCTGCAGGGAGACTTTAAAGTAACCACACTTAGTATAAGACAAGTCAACGCCTACAGTCAAAGATCAGTAATACACATGTAGATAAATAAATTGGGATTAAGGGGTCATTACAATGCATGAAACTGCAAAACATGGAAAAATATAAAATGTTCTGATATGAAAGTGTTAGAAAAGATGGTAAGAGTTGGACGGATTTAGAGGATTTGGGAGGGAAGGGTTTGTAAAGAGTATTTTCATAAAGTGTCAACAATTCTATGTGCATATTAATAAATCTTAGGTAGGAGGTTGACTAGAAACTAAAGTTGCTATTAGTAAAAAATTAGAAGAGACATTAGAAGGATCAGGGAAGTATTTGTTTTTCTATTGTCCACAGTGTCTTTGATTCTAAGACTGCTTAATGCGCTTATTTTTTCTTTTGTCTTACTTCATAATATTCACAGAAGGACTTTATCATATTTCAGGTTTTTATTTCCAAAGGAGAGTGGAAATAATGTGCCCAGACAATAAGCCTTGGACCTGCTATAACAAGACAAAAACCTTTCCACGGTGTCATGGACCAATTTTCTCTTTTTCAGACAGATGAAAAGCACAGATTAAAGAAAAATAGGAAACTAAAAGGAATAAAAACATAAGAAATTCTATTGCCTATACATCCCACTTTACACTCATATAAAACAAAATACAGTTTTGTCCCTATGCACATATAACATTCTCCAAATGTGCATGTGTTGGATCATGACCCTATACATAGAAGAATTACAATAATATCCATAAAATAGAAATACTATAAACAATATTCTTAATCATAATGCAATAAAACTATAATTTTTTTAACAAATTCACAAACCAAAAATAGTCTTTTGTTGTAAATTAAAAATTTTTCTAGTAAAAGGTAAGAAAGATATAAAAATTGAGTAGAGAATTTAAAAACGATCAGGATATATGGGATACATTGTTAAAAGCCTTCTCATTAACCACTTTCATAGTAAAATAACACAGTGTAAATGAATTATGTGCCTCTCTTAGTTTGTTTGGTCAGGGATAAGAATATAATACTGACTAATATCCTACAAACAACAGAAATGTGTTATAGTTCTGAAGGTTGTAAGTGCAAGATCCAGGCAAAAAGAATGAGAAACGCATGTCCCACAGGGGAGAAGGCAGGCTTCCCTTCTGAGTGTATTTCTTGTTTAGTTTGACTTTTCATACTTTGGCAATGTTTCACATAAAGGCAATTTAAATAAATAATTAAAATCAAGAAGGACATAAGAATAACCCAAACAAGAATAAAAATAGGTACAGATATATTGTATTACAACAACTAACATAACTGCCCTGAAGGGGTAGGGAAGAAAAAAATTAACTGAATCAACTTTGGAAAACAACATTTTAACTTGATGTTTTAAAGCTAAAAATAAAAATAAATGTACACAAATTTAGTGCTATGATTAGTAAATTTTTCTTCTGAAGGTTAGGGGCTGGCAGTCCTGAAACTAATTATATATAAATGTATTGCCAATAATTAAAAGTAGGTTTCTCACTGCTGAGGAAAGAGCTACAATATGGAAAGGGAGAACAGCAACACAAACTCTGTGGTGCTGAATTAGAATCAAATGTATACAGACATGCATATATATGCATAGACATTCTAGAAAGATAGAGGGTTCAAAAAGAAATTTTTCAGAAAGGGAAATGTCCTGTGTTATGACTGTGGTAGTGAATATTTAATTCTATGCATTTGTTGAAGGTCATAGAACTATATACCAAAAAAGTACATGTTACTGCTCTAAAAATGTTAAAAAATAACTCAGGATGTGATAATCATTCAACCTGGAATGAGCTGTTTATGATCACTGTGCCATGGAAGAAAAAGCACTTATTTCTGTATTTTATTAACAATGAAATAATGTTACATTTAGAAAGAACTCGATTTTGTTATATTTTATAAGTGAAGCAACTGAATTTTGTGCTTTGGGGTATGAAAGCAGCAAGGAGAAACATAAACGCCCTCTTTGAAAATTGGTACAGTATATAAGATTTAGAGAATAGTATATTCAATGGAGAAAAACAAGTTCATTGCTTTGGAATCATTGGATTCAATATGTGAAATTATATTTATGTATGATGCAATAATTTTATATTGATATATTCCATTAAAATAAGAATCACTATTTAAATACATGATTCTGTTCATGGAAACTAAATTATTTGTGTCCAAATCTCTATTTTATTTTGATACCGGGAATTGAACTCAGGACCTAGGACTTGCCAGGAAGGTGCTTGTGCAGCTGAGCTATATCCCTGGTCCTTATGTCCAAAGCTCAAACTATGTAAATTCCAATATATTGTATCCACTGAAAAATTTACAGAATTACCATGCTAGTCAATTGTTTGGCTTAGAAGAGAGTAAACTAAGACATCTTGATTATTTGATTATACTCGCTTTGTCCAATCTCCCTTTAGCACTGATATTTGCTTTTTCCTCTGCCAAGGAAAACACAATGTCATAAAAAGAACAGTATTTATTGGCAAAAAGAGAGCAGTTTTTCTTTCCTTTGTTTTATTTTTTTGGTATGACACTGGGGATCGAACTTGGGGCCTGCACACTAAGGTACATTCCAAGCCCTGTTCTTTATTTGGTTCTGAGACAGATTCACAAGGTGGTCAGTTCAACATGAAAGCTTTTAGCGTGCATTATAGTAACTTTTTTAAAAAAGTGACTTTATTTCCTAGGTGTTTGCAATAGAACGCCTTAACTGAAAGCATAACACATTTAAATACTCTGTGCAGCATTTGGTTACTAAAGTACTTTAGCAGTTCTTAAGGCAATTTAAGGATGAAAGGTGTATTTATATTTAGTTCATGTAGCAAGCCATGCAAATCTTCAAGACACTGTGTGATCACACTTCAGTGTTTCTATACTGAATCTCATGATGGCAAGAAGATTTTAAAATCATTGAAGACATAAATTTTTCCATTAAGTGAAATATGTTTTTTCTGTAAATAGAGGAGTCAGACAAGCATCCAAATAACTATTCAACTTGATTTTGTTTTTCTCATCTTTATTTTTTGCTTCATTTACATTCTTTTTTCTCATACCTTTGTCTGCAAAAATGAGTTGCTTGTCAAACATGCTGGTATAGTTGAGCATTTATGTTTTCAGTAACTTTTTCCATATGCTGGTTTTTGCCTCCATGGAGTGTCTTGACTCAACTTTCTTCATTCCCCACTCCTGAGTTAAAGAAAACAATTATTCAGCTTTCCTTGCTGTGTTTGGCTACAGTCTGTAAAAGCAACCAAACCCAGCTTTCCTTGTAAGTTTGTAATCTTAATTAACTTTCTATCAAATGTCTTCCTCACTCCATTGCCCAGTTAAATAAAGTCTCTACTTCCTCAGCTCCCATAATGCGGGATGTGCAGGAAAACAGTTATTAAAGGATTAAAAAGAAATAATTTGAAATTCTATTCTTCTTTGAAGAAAATTAGGTCAGTTTTTGCCATATTTTCTGCTTGGCTTCTTAGTTCATGGCTAATCACCAAGATTTGATGACTGAAAAGTTTTCTGGCTGCCTCTTCTCAAAGACAAGATTAGTTATGTATGCCGTATAAACTTCTGTATTTGTGGTAGTGCAAATACATTATTGCTCTTTTATTTTTTATTTTTTCCACTATCAACTGCTGCCTTTACTCTGAACTTGCACAGATCTAACTTGGGTTGAATGTTTGAATATGTGATCTCAGATGTTCAACCACCCATCATCTGGGTATTTTCAAATCTTTACAAGTAGAATAAAAATCATATTGGCTTATGGAAAAAAAAGAGTGTTAATACTCTTACAAATAAATCAGTTAACATAACTAGAGCAAAATGGGAAGTAACTGATATGTTCATTCCAGTTTTCCAGAGCATTTCACCAATGTCCTGTTAGGAGCAAGAATTAGAAAAAGAAAAAAACCAGGTTGTGGATAAGAATTTAAATGAAATATAGCTATTTTGTTTTCGTTTTTCTTCCTCTTTTGGAAATAAATTTAAAGTCAGAGGGAGTTGTATTTCATAGGCATACATTTTATTTGAATGTAGACTTATTAATTCTATTCTCATTCATTTTCTGACATCACTTCCATCTCCATTCTCTCTAGAAGAGCACTGATGCTGGTCCAGATATGTGACAGTCACTACCATCAGTGTCCGTGGGTAACAAGTAGTGTCCCAAAGCCAGCACATTCTGGATGTTCACAGCTGCTGGTTCAGTTTTCAGAAATTTGTGAGCCATTACTAACATAGCTCTTACTAAAACATGAAGATGTAAGTAGAAAATCAAATATACTCTACTAAAAATAAGACATTATGTCATTATTATTTCACTATATTTTACTATATGTTCTGGAGGCTATTTGCTCCTGTTGTATCTGTTGGGCGGGAAGATTGCGTTATGGTAGATGTACTACCATATATCTCTTCCTAACTCCAAGTTCAGTGATATCAGGTTGGAAGCTTGAAATTGGTCACAGTGGGAGTATTTATTTACACTATTGGAAAATTGTACAAGTAAAGCTTCCTCCTATACCTTTCATCCACTGAAGTAGTCATTGAAATTTTATCAACACATCACTAAATATAACATCCTTTAAAACATAAAATGTATACCTGAGAGGCAGCAAGAATCTAAGATTCATTTATTTGGTTCTTCTCATTTATCCTCACCTTTGCTTATCATCCTGTCTTTCTCAGGGAGACAACATAGAATCAATTAGATATTGTTTATATTTCTTCAGTCTTTATCACCATTGTAATAACTCCCTTCACATATACCCAGCCCCAGAGGATCTAAGAGAATCCACTGAGATGTTAGCTAAATCAATAAAATAGTTTAGCAAGAAAATTAAAATAAAATGAAGATGACATTCCAGCTCATCGGGAAAAGAGTAGAAGGCAATAATTTTTAAGATAATCGGCCTTGATTTTGAAAGTATAAAATTAGGTTCCAGATTTTCATAAACTGTGAAGGGTCTATGATTTTGCCATAACTCATTGGCTTGCCACAGTTGATGGATTCTAGCAGAAGTCATGAAATTCTTCAGTAAGAGTTGAAATATATTTTATTACTCCATGCACAGTAATAAACTGTCATAATTTTTGTGTCAGTCCCTCATTACTCAAGTCCCTTAGGTTTTTGCAGAGAGGGCCCAAACCCTCTTTGCCATAAACTGTGCTGTACTACTTAAAGGAATCTTTTCTCAGGGGATACAATTCCGTGGCCCATAAGCTGTGTGTTCTTTATTGTAGAAGGAAGCAACATCCTCATATTCTGTTGTCTTCATATTCTTGAAGATAATCTGAAACAAAAGCCTTTATTTCTTTGCTTACAGCTCATGTAGATAAATGAGAAATTCAGGGAAATTTTTCTCTTTACGCCTACCCCAACTCATTTACAAGCAAAGAATTAAACTTTAGAAGATCAAGTAAAAAATAAAATTTAAGTAATAAAGTAATGAATACATGATGTTATAAATGTTTTTAAAGAAATTTTTTTTGGTCTTGTGGTGAGAATGGTTTTAAATAAGTAACATGTTCTTCTGAAAAAAGGAAAATAGTGAAAGACATAATTATCTGACCATTTAAAATTTTAGAACAGAGTGTGCTATAAATGATTGACTTGGATAAATTTCTATATAATAATAACTAGCAAAAACTACTACACAAAATATGTACAAAGTTCTTCCCAAGAAACATTAAAATACAATCAATATAATATGAGCAAAAATATGAACAGGAGTAAATAAAACAGGAAAGATACAGTTGATATTGTGAAAGGGAAAGAAACTGCTCAAAAGGAAAGAATTACTGAGATGAGGGAAAGGAGAAAAAGAAAGAAGGGGAAAAATATATATATATATATATATATGCACACAAAAGAGTGAAGATAATTTTACTGATAATTTCTGTTGGTTTTTGAAAGGAACAGTTGAAGTCTTATTATTTGATCAATTTTGCATGCATATATCTGGTAATCTGAACTACTTTGAAGATAACAATATATGGTGTAACAACCATCATTAATTTCTTATCATGTTGTTTTGAAATGTATTGTTTTCATTGATTTTTAAATTCTCTTTAATATTAAAAAATGTGAATAGGCAATTTACATGAAATACAAGTCAGCAATGATCAAAATCCCTCAATTTCATTGGAAATTAACTTTATGTATCATCATTTTAATCCTACGTGTGGCAAATACATAAAATAAACAGTGAGTGTTGCTGAAATCCAAAGAAATCCATAAATGCTGGTAGGGTGTACATTGATATAGCAACATTGGAGGGGATTTTTGTCCATGTCTTTTAAATCTTTAATATTTATTTACTTGATGAACCAGTAATGTTTTTATGTTTACTTGAGTAATGCATTTTATTTCTCAAGGAACCATGTACCACAAAATTGATTGAATTATCATTTGTCATAGCATACTTTAGACTGTCAATAAAAGAACAGCTAAAGAAAACTGTGGAATATAGCCAGGCTGAAATCCACAGCGTAATTGTCTTGGTTACTTTTCTCTTATTGCTGAGACAAAATACCTGATGCTCAAAATTAAGGAAGAAAAGTTTTATTTAGCTTATAGTCTGTAGAAGATTCAGCCCATACTCAGCTGGATCCAAGGCAGGGTGGCATATGGCAGAGGGCAACCATTCATGGCAGCTGAAGGCAGCAAAAGCAACAACAGCCCAGGAGCTGAGCAGAGGCAAGCAGCATCTTTCCTTCCCTTATATTGTACACAAACTATCTGCACCAGGGCGGGTGTAGCACTCACATCCATAATTCCAACACTGGACTATGGATCAATCATAAATTCTAGAAGATCAGCCCATGACTGCATGAGGCTTTAGGAGGACATCCAGACACAAACCCTTACAGTAATGTTTGTTAACCATAGCTGTAACAGAGCAATTTAGGTTGGTAGTTGATAGCAGAGGAGAACGTCTTTACCCTTCTTGTTTCTAAAATTTATTTAAAAGTTTTATATATTAACTAAATAATGAATATTTGAAAAATTAAAACACTTTCTTGAAATATATTTTGTCTAACAAGAACATAATATATACACGTATTAATATATTTTATGACCTCAACTTCAAATTTGACAGTGTGTGTATTTCAAGGGCTTAAATACTTTAAGGTAAATTTTAGAACTGAACTCTCACAGGACACAGAATTTCTCTCATATGGAATTAATCTCACTCTTCATAATTTTATAGTTTTATCCTTTTCCTCTCTACTGGATTGTGAGTCCATGGAGAAAAAGAAATATCTTTTTCTTTCTGAGCAACTTGAATGAAAACTAGAATATCTACCCCAGAGAAAATGGTAAGAGATAATTTGTTGGTGACATGTGCCCAAATGGAATAACAGTTTAAAAATGTGTTGAAACGTAATATCCATGCAGTAAGGTGCCCAACACTTCAGGGCCGTGTGCTGATTGTTATTTTGTGTTCACCCTCAAAACTACCACTCACTTTAAGATGCAGAACATGAAATAACTAAGGTACCATATGGGATTATTTGACTTTATTCTCCCTTTTGTTTAACGAAAAAAGTACAGAGAATGACTCTGAAGTTAAGAAAAGGCATAACTACTTTAATGACAGCTTCAGGATGGGAACATTAGCATATGTCTCTAAAAGGTGAAACAGACAATGAGAATAAACAATATATTACATTGAAAACATAGAGTCATTCAGTAGTATTAAGTTACTGTCTTCCTTGCATTATCTGCACATTAGATTTTCTTTTTTTTATTTTAAAAAAAATACAAGTACAAAAACATATTGACA
>PVLD010023081.1:0-28160 GCA_004027595.1 Dinomys branickii | reverse complement strand
AGAGAATTGATTGTCTGACTAAATTTGCATGTCTGTATATGGGTTTATGTATTTACACTTCGAAGATATCAATGGATAAAGCAATGACCACTGTTGAGATCATATCACCTTGTCTATAGATTAGTTGTGATTGTACTATTTTTTATGCTAATTGGTGTCTGTTTGTCAATATGTTTTTGTACTTTTATTTTTTTAAAATTAAAAAAAAAATGGATTTAGATGTGCATCTGCCAGAAAATAATTAAGCTCATATACAAGAACACATCTCAGATCTTCTTAGCAGTCTAAATAGAAATTGCAGTAGCAGGCCACCAAGTGATTTAGGTGTGCTTGGTACCTGTAAGGCCCTCCTGTGGGTCTGGGTGAAAGAGCTTTCTCCACACCCAGACAGACTGCTTTGAAATCTACTATTAACTTTGTCTATTTTCATTGTCAAGCAAGTGTTCTGATTGTATTGAGGTTCATAAGGGTTCTTTATAAAATACCAGAAATGATAGCTATGTTATAGAATTATGGTAGACAAGAAGGCCTCTACAAATGTTGCTGAGCAGTGAATTACGTGTACACTGATATTTGTTTTCTTCCCTCTCAACAAAAATGCAAAAGTGGTTCAGTAAATGTGTGATATGACAACTCACAGGTCTGTGTGGCACTGCCTAGCTAAAATTCTTATGTATAATTGATTTTGCTTTGTATTCAAGTGTGTGGATGCTGATTTTAAAATATTTACCTGAAGTGTAACAAGTAATGAGAAAATAAGAGTCCCTGTTTCTGGTGAAACTGTGTCTCCAGCCCCTAGGATGTCCCCCAGCCCCAGGTCTCCAGTCTTGTTGCAGGTCACCACTGGGAAGATCCGCTAAATTCAGCCAACAATTGCTATTGTCATTCCAGACATCGCTGCCCTTTGGCTTTACTTTTCTTAAATTCTCCGGGGAAGAAAACATAAAAACTCCCCAGACTCTCAAATCTTTATGTCTTTTACTGAGAGTGCTAAACTGTCTTTTTTTTCTGTGTAGATATGAAAAAGATATGGTCTTGCCTCTGGTGATATTTGCTCTGTGGGAAAGAAGCTGAAATAACATTCTGGACACAAATAGACTACAAATGACTTGAGCCCTTTGAAAACCACTCTTTCAGTATTGATTCACTCTGGGTATGAAAAGCAGCCTTGGGCAGACACAGACCCAGGGCTACAGAATTCCAGGGAGAGGCTGGAGTCGCTGAGAAATTGGAGCTGCCAGGGGCACTTAGCAACATGCCCACCAGCAAGGCATGCTTCGACTTGGTGCCAGCCTTTGAAAGTCTTTCAATTTATTCTGCACACACTCTGTCACTTTCAAGTGACAAGTTCGGAAGGAAGAGTTAAATCATTATTTAATATCATAGCTGTGATCAGCAAAGATATTAAGTACTTCACTTTTCAGGGGTTGATGCTCTTGACTAAACATGATCATGTTTGAGACTTCCTACAAAGCGGTGAGCTAAGTGTCCTCGCTGAGCTGAGTGTCTGCTCCACAGAACATGAAGCAGATACTGATATCTTAGAAGAGTTACCAGGAAGATAAATTCTATGGAGGTAGGACTCAACCCCTGTTCTCTAATGCCTGCTTGGGATGAGTATTAGCCAGCTGTGGTGAATTAACTAATGGTCAACTTGTGACAACTACCTGAACTGAATCAGAATGGTGCTGGGTGTGGAAGGTCCACCTAAGGATTGCTGCCAGCAGCATAAAAGCAGAACTGGAGGGGAAGATGAGGTGCCGTTGATTCTCCTGGAGAAGCTTGTCATGCTGGCTTTCCCGATACAAACTCACCCTCGGAGGAGCTTGGAACTCGTTGTTACTGGGGATGGCTGTGACCCTTTTCTAGGGAACTCTGGTCCTTACTTTGACCTTCGCTTCCTGGCTCCAGTGCAGACCCTTCATCCTGCTGGCACAGACCCTTAAACCCTCTGGCACAGACTTTCTAGCTCCAACACTGTCCTTTGAGCCTTCCCAGTGCAAATCTTTCATGCAGACTTGCATAAGACATTGTTGTAGGCTCTTGGCCTCCAGTGGGACTCGTGGAGGACATTGCCTTGGGCTCTAGGTCTTCAGCTGGACTCCTGCGGGACACTGCTGTGGGATCCAGGCCCTCAACTGGAGTCCTTGTGTCTCTACTGCATGGACAGATCTCCTGTACTGTTTTGCATTTGACGCTTTATGTGAATACTGTAAAATAACCCTATAAATTATGCATCCTGTATTAAATCTATTCCCTTGTAAACTCTGACTACAACACCAACCTTCTCATTGCTGAGATTCAACAACGGACACGTACAACGTGAAAGAGGAGAGCTCTAGTTTGGCTCAGGGTTTGAGGGTATTCAGTCCATGCTTTGCCGGCTCCAAGGCAGAAACTTCACGGTGGAGCAGTACCATGGAGCAAAGATGCTCAGATCACGGAGGCTAGAAAGCAGAGCAGAGGGGCAGATCCAGTACTATTGGAGGGCTGGTAGTGCACTGGAAAACCTCCAACATGGATCTGCATTGGAAGGCCGAGGAAAGTGGAGACTGATGCCCAAAGGCAGTGGCAGCAAAAGACACCCCAGCTTGAGCAGACTGCAGCTCTTCAAAAAAGTTCAACTTTCTTCTTCCTTCCCTTTAATTCTGTCCATGGTACAAGCCTGTGGAACAGTTCCACCACGACCAAAGTGGGTTTTTCTACCTCAATATGCTGATCTATATGCCACTCACCTCTGGAAACATCCCACAGTCACAGCCGGAAGTGTGTTTTACAGTCAACCTGACAGCATAATTAGTGGTCACAGTATGATCACAGGCACCAACAAGTCCTGAGACTTCCAGCAAAGACAGAAGCTCGGGGTACAGATGGTTGATAAGTGACCATAGAAACATGCAACAGAAAACCATGCAGTCCCTTGGAAGAAGAGCTAGCACTGACCAATCTGTTTACAGTCTTTTGAAGGGAGGGGCAAGCAATAAAACCAAGAGGTACTGCAAAGGAAAAAGGAATAAGGAAGAAAGCAATACAAATGATTTGATTTCAGTTTGGGAAAATATTCTTATGTTTCAGATGATTTTGTGCCAGGGTGTCTTTACAGTTGATCACAAAACACCTACATGAATGTGTCTGTGTCGATGTGAAAAGCAGTAGTGGTTTTGGGAGGTTGGGGTGGAGGAATAGTTAGTTAGCAGTGCCAATTTTTTTTTGAATAATAGAATAATAACACCAAGTGCCTCACACCCATCCTCTGGGTAAATAGCAAGACCTGAGTTGGGATGTCTTGTATTCTTCCCAGGGTGGTTGTCAAGTAACAATAAAATTTAAATAATTAAAATTACATTTGTTGAGTCAGACAGGTTGCTGAGAGCCCTAATGCATTAGCTCTTTTCTTCTCTTTCACAGTCCTGGAAGAGAAGCTTTAATTAATTGCTTTTCTGCACAAATGATTAGGAAATGAGGACCAGACCTGCACATATACAGGTTCCACTTAATCTAGGAGCTTATACTGTGTTCCAATAGACCAAGTTACTACCCTGTCCATAGGGAGCTCATATTATCTCATTTGACATGAAGTAAACTGAGGTTCAGCAAAGGTTTCCCCAAGTCACCCTTCCAGCTACTATGTCTGGGTTCAGGTCAGGCAGAAAGCAAATCCAGATCTGCAGATGCGCCACGCATTCTGGTTCGACTATGGCGATGAGTGTTTATGTGAAAGGGAATATTTATGGGAAGAAAGACCCTAAGCCAGAATCTCACCCATCAGATGAGGGGATGAGCAAGGCCCTGCAACAATGAATGTCCCCTGGCTCCAGGAGGAAGCCCCTCTCCAGTTCCATCTCATTTCTCATGGCAGAAGGATGTGTGTGGCTCTGCTACCCTTTCTTCTTCAGAGAGCGTGATGAGTAGCAAGCCTTGTTGGGGACCCCCCAGCCTGGGTGCCCTTCTGAAACAAACTGTCTGTCTTACAAAGCTAAGGAAAAAGCAGAATTCGCTTCCGACTTTAGAAGTCTACAATACCGCCAACCCCCTCCCCCAAGGCAGAGACAAGTGTGGCACAGGCTCATCGCTCGGATGTCCCTGTCCTAGATGAAACCTGAAAAGTGGCAGCCAAAGGCACGGACTTAGCAGAGACGCCCTCCAGGCAGTGGAGAGCAGCGTTGGTGACATCCTGCCTCTTCTTTAGGGGGTGGAAGGAAGACGGAGCTGGTGGAGGGAGCGGATGGGGCCCAGCGGTTCTTGGCCAGTTCTTCAGGCCTTGACACAAGCAGGAAATGTGAGCCATACAGGGAAGGAAGCCACATTTTCAGAGCAGATGTGCAATGCGACGCTAGCTGTTGGATTCCAGTGTGGTCTGCAAATGTTCATCTGAAACATTTCTGAAACTGCCTAGGCCACCCAACAAGCTACATGATATTACTCTTCTGAGGTTAAGCTAAGCCTGCTACTGTACCTTACAGGTCAGATCAGTTATTTCCTCCCTCCCCCCCCTTTCTTTAAATTGTAGTATTGCCTTTACATTATGGATCCAGAAATAAGCAATCCACAGAGACAGAAGGAGTTGCTGGTTGCTAGGGCCAGAGAAGGAGTAGGAATGACAGCTTAATTGTACATGTTTGTGGGGTACAGTAAGATATTTCAATGTGCAATGATGAGATCAAGGTAATTAACACATCCATCACCTCAAACATTATCGTTTCTTTGTGTTGGAAATAATAACAACCCTCTCTACCAGCTATATTGAAATACATAATTAATTGTTGTCAACCATAGTTATCTCACTGTGCTGCAGGATATTAGAATTTATTCCTCCTACCAACTGCACTTTGTGTCCACAAGGCACCCTTCCTTCACTTCCCCACCTTCCTAACTCTTGATAACCACAGTTCTGCTCTACTTCTGTGAGAGCCACAGTTTCAGCTTCCACAAATGGGAACACCATGCAGTAAGCAGCCTGATTCACGGCAGTTGCCATCAAATCCTCCAGACTCATGCATGTGGCCACAGATTACAGTATTCACATTTTCTTTACCTATTGGTCTGCTTGAGGGTGTGAGTTGATTCTCTTTGTTCTCTGTTGTGAGTGCAATACAGTGTATCCAGTAGTGGAATCACTTGATCACAGTGTGGCTCTACTTCTAGACTCTGTGAAATCTCCATGCCTGTTTCCATTGTGGTTGTACTAATCTCATTCCTTCATTCACAGTCCATGAAGGGAAGAGTGTCTACCTTGCTTTGCTTCCAGAACCTCCCAGGCCCTGCACGACTGTAGGTCTATTGGGTGAATGATAAATGTAGATCAGTGGTCAACTGCCAAGCTCTTCCCTTTGTTTCTATCCTTGACAACCTCAAGTTAGTTGCAAGTGAATGTGAAACCATATTTGTACTTTGTATGCATTTTCCTTCCTAATCAACAGCAGAAAATAATCTTGTACCTCCTAGTGTTATTGGCCACTGATTGGGGATAGTTTCTTTCCGACAACAATGTAGTTCAATTTGTGTATTATCACTCTAATCCTTTTCTCCACTAAGTACTCTTCCCATTGTGGTTTCTAATTTCACAGGGTCTTCATCCAATTATCAAAAGTCCACAGCAGTGAGGGAGAGGGAGTCCGCTTGGATGAGAGAGGAGAGGAAGTAGTTGGTGGACACAGGAAGTGTTCTCCATGCTCTCTGTTTCTCAGGCAGGAGTGACGCAGAGCCCACCCTGAGTTGTGAAGGTGACAAGCCCATTTTCTTGCAACAGTTCCCCCGTGTGGCTTATGGGATGGCCTTAATCAGTGGCTGCAGGTTCCTGCTCCCAGAATTTCCATCCTGAGAGTCTTTGGCCACATCCTCTATGGTCTCTGCTGGAGTAATCTGTTCCCGCCTGCCACACACTCAGTATGGCCCCCCCGAAGATGGAACTAACAAGGACAAGCCCTGCTTATAGCACCCCACACTTCATGATCCTAAAGTCAGTGAAGTGTCCAGTAAGCTCCACAAGAAGTAGGTGGAGCTTTGTTCCATGCCAGTAGATGGAAGTTTGCTCTCACCCACCAGATCCTTATGCCCAGACAGTCCTGGAGCTTAGAAACCCCCAGGCCACCTGGACACCAGCCCGTTCTGCTCAGAATCCTGGCTGGACCCTCCAAAGAGATTCTTTTGTCCCCTCTCCTCCATCTGTACTAGAATGAGCTGGTGAGTAGGTGGTGACAACACAATGTACAACTTTGGTGCTCAGAGTGTAGCCCCTGGACTGGCAGTATTTTTATCATCTGGGCACTGGTTAGAAATGCAAACCTATTACAACCCACACCTAAAACTGAGCAGAGTAGGCCCTGCAGTCCATTATAACGAGCCTTTGGGGAGGTACCGCTGCTCCCTGAATTTGAGACTCACAGTATAACTCATCCTGAATTGGATCCTCTAAGACCTGTTCCCCTGCAGAGATTCACTTCTGTAATGCACGCCTCCTTTCCAATTTCCATCTTGCCTAAATGAAAACTATTTCTGCTCCTTGAATTTTTACGATAAGAGAGAATGAGCCCCTGAGTTTGGCTCTACTGGAAACTGGTTACAGTGAATATTCAGCACCTGTGTGCATGTCTGCACATGCAGTTGTGTATCTACATAGTGTGCACAAATGTGTGTACGTCTCCTGATGCACGACGCACATATTGCATAGTTCCAGAGGATACAGAAGCAATTTCCATGTCTCAAGACACTGCTGCAAGTTACACAGTCATCTCTTCTGGTCACACCTAGAAGCCTGCCTTTCCTCCTTTGGAGCTCACCTGACCCATGCCATTCACGTGACAGTACCTGCTCACTCAGAAAGTTGGTTGAACCCCAGGAGACCTCCTGCGGAGAGCACTGGGATCTAAACAGATCTCCCATGCTCTCACCCTACTTTCCTCTCCAGAATCCCGGGGGCTCCTCTGCCCTCCCCACCTTCATCAGGCGTGCCTTCCAGAAGAAGAGAAGTCTCTGAAGCTGGTGGAGAACTCCATGTCTTCCCCACAGCACAGCTCCTTAGGGGTCTGGCCCTGAGTATGTGAAGGGGTGGTCTGGATTCGTCGTCTCATGGTGAGACACAGAAGTACCCTGAGCAGGACTTAGGTTATAGCCATTAAAAAGTAAAATGGGAGTTGAATGTATGTGGGTGGATGTGAGGCCAGCTGACACAAGATGCCAAAGCCCCACGGTCAGGCTCCATCTGGTAAATGCCCTTGGTCCTGTCCTCAGGCTCTGTGTGCACCCAAGGCTAATTTAAACTGAAACATGATTCAATGGCTGGAAACAGAGAAAGCTGAAATAAGCCTTTTGGAGCTAGTAGCTGCACAAAGCCACTGTGCATGGAAAGTACAGAGAAAAACAATTGGAATCATTTCAGGCTTTGAAAACTTATAATTACAGGTGAGTGGCTATTATGTTATTGGAACAGCCATTACAACTGAAAGGTACAATTTGAGGTAATGTATGTAGGGACATTAATACACCATCAGATTTTTACAGCATGAGCATCACAATGCATCCAATTTCAAATTAAAGGTTACCTTCCTGGGTTTTTGCTTGATTCTCTGCCTCTATTTTTAAGTAGAGCATTCATGTGAAATAATGGCATCATTTCAGAAAAATCACAATAATTTTTGGTTGTGCATTTTTACTATCGCTTAGAAGTCACTAGGTCTTTAACATCTTAGGAAAATAATAAAAATCAAAATTACTCATCAGTACATTTCCTCCAAGACTGCTGCTTCTCAGGCTTTCATGATAACTGAGTAGAGTAATGACAAAGAGGGTCCAGATGAAGCGTAATCTGGAAGCTGTCTTTGTTTGCTTCAGGAATCTGTATTTAACTGTAGGTGCCTTTGGGGCTCTGGAAGTCTACAGAAACTAGATTAACTGTGTCAGCAAGATGGCACCAAGTGAGAAAATAGGAACAAGGGAGAACACACACCCCATTCTGCCAGCATTTCATTACTTGGTGACATTCTTAGTATCGTGAACCTCTGCTGTTGCATGAGGCATGGGCATCATTTGACTATGCCAAAGCTGGTTGTGATAGAAACAGAGGCAATGGCTGAGGACCCCATGGGAGCACAGGGGCCCCTGCATGCTGCACTGTCCACAGCAGGGCAGCTTCCCTTAACCACACATCCCACACTGGTACCACTTCTCTATGTCCCTCGGTGGTTGCTGAGCTCAGCATCGGTTTTGTATCTTTATGACCCTTCTTGACCACCACAGAAGCTCTGGTGAGGAGGTTACAGGCCACTCTGGGGAGTCACGGAAATGAGTAATGGTAGCCCAACACCACCTGCCCAGATAGTCATGCTGAGTCTGCATGGATTCCAGGTCAGTTCCCCAGGTGCCCACTGCCTGAGCAGCTTTGTTCCCAAGTCCTTCTGAAGAAACACAGCTCAGCTCAGTGTGTCACCTATTACAGTCTCGATGTGTTAGCTCCAGCTTGATGTGCCTCCATCTGAGACCATCTTTTAAAAAGATCCCCAAGGTGCCTACTGTCCAAATTCCATGGTCAAAATTCCAACCTGCCACGTTAAGCTCTCATCATTCGGGGAACACCAGCCTGAAAGAAGCTCTCTTCCTCTTACAAGCTCGGTTCTTTGTGCACGCTTTCACTCACTGGTCCCTTCGCTCCTGGGTGTCTTTCCCAGAGACAGTGAGAGCCTGCAGATTTTTCCAGTGATGATAGAGTTTTGGCAGCAACAGACTTTCTCTCACCAGCCACAGTCATAGGAAACTGACCTAAATAAATGTAAAGGAAGGATTAAGAATATTGCTGATCATGAATAACTGAGAAGTGAAATGGCCTTTACTCATTTTAAGATTCAAGTTTATTACGATACATAATCTTCACTGAATAATGTTAAAAGTAAACAGCCCCAATTTATTTGTGCTGACATAAGTTTTCTTTCTGTGAAAATCATTGCATATCCAGATTTATAAAACTATTCTAAAAACAATATTAAAATTGTATTTTGTATAGTTTTCTTAAACTAAATCATGTGTCTATCTAGTAACATGCATTTTCTCATGAGTGTAAAGCAACTTAGAGTATATATGAAATTTGAAATACATGAATATATATGAAATATATTAACATAAAGCTAGAAATAATAATAACCTTAAGCGTTGACTGAGGAAATATACTTTAATAATTTATTATAGATCCTGGCTATGGAGAACAAGAGGCGTGTTGGGGTATATGTCACTAGGGATGTTTGTGTATTATGTGGAAAGTGTCGGTTACAAGAAAAAAGCTCCTCCACAATTATGCTCCCCTCACTTTCAATATGCAGTTAGAGCATGGAAGATAAATCATTCAGAACAAAGTAGCTGATGCCCTGGAGCAAATGGGTGACACCCCAGGAGAAGCAGCGCTTGGCCTCTGCCCATCCGACTGCTGCTTCTCTGGATTCCACGCAGTTGGCAATCTCTTCTTATACCTTGTCTTGGCTACATTTCTCTCACTGCTGAGACAAAATGCCTGACACCCAAAATTAAGGAAGGAAAGGTTTATTTAGCTCACAGTCTGTGGAGGTTTCAGTCCATACTCAGCTGGCTCCAAGGCAGAGTGGCACATGGCAGAGGGCAACCTTTCACGGTGGCAGAAACAGCAGAGGCAACAAGAGCAAAAGGGAGGAGCAGCAAGCAGCCTCTTTCTCTCCCTTACATACGCAAACTCTCTGGCCCGGGGTGGATGTAGCACTCACACCCATAATTCCAGCACTGGACCATGGATCAGTCATAAACTCTAAACACCTGCCCCATGACTGCATGAGGCTTTGCGGGGACATCCAGACACAAAACATAACATATCTCCAGCATCTTCCCTGTGCAAGGAGCCTGAGCAAGATGCAGGAAGGAAGCCGGGATGCTCTTCCTCTGATGTGGAACCCTGGGGTTCAGGGCTCTCTTCCCACCACTTCCCCTCACTCACGCATTCACTCCTGGGAGCTCTGGACAGAATTCCTTAGCGAGCGTAAGTAATTAAAGATTCTCTACTACACTAAACTGGAAAACTCAGAACATCAGTTGACAGCTGATGGTAGAGACATGAATACACACAATGCGATACTGCTGTGGGATTAGTGTACCCTTCTCCAGACACGCATGCTCAGGTCAAGAGATCTTTATTCTCAGACCCATTAAAAAGAAGTGTCTGTCTCCTAGCCCCAATCCTATAAGAACATTCTGTGAAAGTGGCAAAGGTTGTTCCCAAGGTCTTGACTCACACCCCCTTGAGATGTAGACTTCCACTCCCTTGTGGCACCCACTTTCAGAGAGCACTGAATTGGCAGGGTGGCAAAGTTAGAGAGACACTTTCAAAGCATGTGCGCTCATAATGTACAAATCACTATGGTGCAAATTAGCTGAATTATTCATGGGTGTGTGGTACCAAACAACATTATTGAGGCTTGAATTTCTAGCAGGTTGAATTCATTTTTCAAAAATGAAAATTGACAGTTGTTTACAATGCTTGAGTGCACACTGCATCCATGTTGATAGAATGCTAAAGTGTTTGTAGGAAAAATAAAATATTCAGCCAGTCTTCCCCCACATTTTTCTAATGGGGCCAGATACAGCCGAATGAAGACTTCACACAAAAACATCCAGGTGGTTGACTATAACGTTAAGACAAAACCCAGAGAATAGGATCTGTTTTTGACAGTTTTCAGAAGACAAGTCAAAGCCTTTGGTTTTGTATATGAAAATACAAGTGAAAAGAAGATGAGCCAGACACATCACATCCCTGATGCCTGAAAGAGCTGGACAAAGAAAGTCAGAGGCCAAGGAAAGGTCCCAAGTTTGCCTGTACAGATCACCACTTCTGCTGGCTTCAGGTCTCTGAAAGGAGAGCCAGTGGTTTAAGATAAGCAGTGTCTCCCAAATGAAAACTAAATCCCTTAAAAAATTCTCAACTATTTACAATCAGTGCTTCCTATGCTTTTAGAGAAACACCTGCCTAAAGACAGTTATGTTCTACATTTAGACAGTCCCCTGGAATTCTCCTGAGTGTGGAACGTAACTGGACCGTGGGCCTCTGCACTCATCAGTGGACACACCCACGGATGAGTTCCAGGCTGACCATGCTATAGGAGGCGGGGCCTGTTGGAGGTCATCGCTGGAGTGTGATCAGGAAGCTGGAGTGTGATCAGGAAGGGTGAGTTCTTGTCCCTGGATCCTCCCTTCTCTCTCGGCTCCCTGGACTCCACAGTGTGAGCAGCTTTGCTCCAGAGCCCCCTCCACCATGCCATTTCTGCCTTGGAGCTGGTTACTCAAGGACTGAACCCCTGAAACTGTGAGCCAAACTGTTAGCTCCATCATGTATGGGCATTGCAGTGTTAAGTATTGTGTCTCAGCAGAGGGAAAGACTAAGACAAGGGTCTGGGTCTTATGCTGATATTGTGTCTCTGAGAACAACAAGGCTTCATAAACACTCAGTCCTTTTATCTACCCTCCTGACCCTCACCCTGGGATCATGGGTCTATATGTGTTCCAGAGATGTCTCTGAAGGGAACTGGAGTATGGCAGAGTGTTCTGGAAGATGTCCTCCCACATCTTCTCCCTATCTCACATGTGCATGCTACTCTGCTGTCAGGAAATGATGTCCACTTACTGCTCCTTGACTCTAGATTTAACTCATGGCTTGTTTGACAAATTACCAATTTGTAGTCCAGCTCTTAATAGACCTGACTTCTATTGTTTTCACACTCTCCAGTTCAGCTCTGTGATATAATGAGGCAAGGCCTGGATGCTGGAACTATCCCCAAAGCAGTAAGCACAAAGCATGAGTGTGAGTCCTTTCTGAAAGTTCCAGTCTCAAGCCAGCCTTCAGCTAATAGTGAAAACATGAGCAACCCCAGCCACCACCATGGGGAATGGAAGACTTGTGCCACTGAGCCCAGCAAACCCAAAGAACTGTGAGATAAAACTAATTTGTGATGTTCTAATCCACTAACCTGCTATTTTATGCAACAGGAACCCAAACATGAGAAATCCCAGGGCAGGAAAATAGTGTGTGTAAAATGTTTTGGGTTATCGTGCGAGCTAACTTTTACTTCAGGATTTCAAATTTAGAATTGCCCCATCCATGAAGACAAGAGCCAAGCATGTGGCAAGCATTCTGAGAGCAGGGTAAGGAAATGCTAGATCTTAGCACCAGTATGTGCCCTCCTGTAACAAAGACAGCAATAGACACTTTGGGGGAAAATGGGAACAGAAGGGGTAAAAATCCTAAAGAAACAAGCACACAACACTCAGACTCTGTCCTTACAGTGCACTGATAACCCAGTCAATGAAAGCTTGCTGCAGCTCCCTGTTTTTCACTGTCCCAGATGAGGCAGATCCCAGCCTGGGTGACCCCAGAGGCTGAGAGAAGGGTCAGCAGCACACACAACAGTATTTAGTACGTGAAAACTTCACTGAGCTTCCTTCCCCATCTTGGCTCCCATGAGCAGATCCACGGGCGGGCAAGAGGCAGGCTTGCACTTATCCTGAAGAGTGATGAGGTCAGATGGTCTTGGACTCTAGTGAGCTTCCTCATCCCCAGCATTGTTTGTCATGAAATCTATATCATGGGCCCAATGGCCAAACATTACAATGGCTATTTTGTGAGAGTTGGAGGGCAGCTGGGCATGATGTGGAAATCTGATCTGTGTCACACTTGATGTTCCATTTCATGACAGTTGTAAGTTGGGAAAGCGTATATTCCCATAATCCTGATGATCTTGAGTACTCAGCTATCCTATAATATGACAGATTCTTATCAGCAGTCGAAAGAGAAATTCAACAAATAATAATCCCAGAGACTCCCAGAGCTAAGTTCTCTCTCCTTCAAAACAATGGATGATGGAAATACCATTGGTCCTTCATTCATGGGGAAGAAAACCAGGAGACATGTGTGTATGGTTTAAAAAAATCCTTGGACAGGGAAGACAACAGGACAGCAATCAAATCTTTGATTCACTGTACTTTAACTTAGCATCTCTGTGACCCGTAGTTTGTGAAGGTAGAAGGAGACCACGGAGAAATATGCTGATTGGATGTTATCCTTAACTCTGAAACTCTCCCAAACTGGAGCCAGTCATTTATCAGCAAACAATAAAAGTCTGTGTTGGATTCAGAAAACAGACACTTCCCAATCATGCAGCCAGCTTGTTTCTGGCACTAGGAATGTTTTCACAAAGATATTCTAAGTAACATGAGTATTTCAAACGTTCGGTAACAGTCACCCACATGTATGCAGGAGGCAGAGCAGAGCTGAGTGATTTTTCCCTGAGGAAAAGACTTTGGTTCTCATCGGAGCAACTTTGGAACTGGTGCATGGGGAGTGGAGAAAGCATGTGCTGGGTAGAGAGCCCGGTAGGTGAAACTGAGCCATGCAGTGATGGACACTGGACTTCACAGGGCTCCCCTGGAGAGTGACCTGGGCCATGGCAGTGCCTGAGTCTCACAGGCTGTTCCAGCTCCAATGAACTCATAGGCTCAGCATTTAGTGAGAAGTGCCAGAAAAAAAAAAACCACCAAAGTTTAACAGTTGTGCACAGAACCCTCTACCAAAGTACACAGAGCCTTCTCCAGCACAGTGTATGTGAGGCCACAAGTTCAGATTCAGTGTGTCCTGGAAAATCATTGTCATACTAGGTATATTCTCTGACCACAACAGGAAAAAGTGAAAAATCAGTGGTGGAAAAAAAACCTGAAAAACGCATTGGTGGAAATTAAACACCACACTCTTAAACAATGAGCAGATCAGAAATTTTTTAAAAAGAAAATTAAAAACTATCTCAAGACAATGAAAATAAAAGCACAACTCACCAAAACGTATGGGCCGTAGTGAAGTGAGTACTGGGGGATGTTTATAATGAGAAACTGATTTATTTGAAAAGAAAGGTCTCAATTCAATAATCTAATACTTACAGAACAAATTAAATCTAGCAGGAGGAGGAAAATAATGAAGATTCAAGCAAAGATGCATGAAATAGTTACAAACAGAGAAAATCATTACCACTAATAATTGGATATTTCATAGATCAACAATATTGATAAATCTTTTCCTAGATGTACTAAAAATGACTAGTTATTAAAATTAGAAGTGAAAGTAAGGACATTATTATCAATGCTAGAGAAATAAGAGGGATTATAACAGACTAATGTGAACAATTGTATGCCAACCAATTGACTAACAAAGCTGAAAGAAACAAATTAGTAGGAACATGAGATCTGTGAAGACTGACCCCTGAATGAAAAATTACAAAGACCTATAACTAGTAAAAAAAAAAAAAAAAAAAAAAAAAAAAAAAAAAAAAAAAAAAAAAAAAAAAAAAAAAAAAAAAAAAAAAAAAAAAGGCTGAATACTGAATAAAGAACCAAAACTACCCTGAGACTGATGGAATCACTGATTAATTCCACCAAATATTTAATAAAGAGGTAGTTCCAATCTTCCCCCCCCCAAAAATTAAGAGGACCAGTTCCTAAGTCATTCTATAAAACTAGCATGATTCTGATAACAAAGTTAGAGAAGATCATACTTTTAAGAGAAGAGAAAACCAAAGACCAATATCCCTTATGAACACTGACACAAAAATCTTGAGTAAAATATTAGCAAACCATATCCCATTCTTATTAGAACACAAGATGTGTTTGAAAACACAGTGAACACTGGAAGTTTTTAGAACATCTACTATAGTAAAAGGCACATTATCATTAATGTGGCTCGATATTCTCTCTCTTTCTTCAAATATTCTAATCCCAACACTCTTGCCATTTTCTGCCGTAGCTCTAGAGTCCTCTTTGCTGGGTATGCCTTGTTGTGCTGTCCTGGCTGCCTCAGTGTCCCAGATGGATCCAAAATGTTTCTATTTCATGGTCATTTTTACTTTGGGGAAAGAGTCAGAATTCACTCAGTGCCAAATCCAGTAAACAAGGTGAATGAAGTCACACCATCCGGCATTCACGAGCCTTTCTTTCCATTGGACAGCACTTGGCAGCAGCGATACCGGAATCATTGTATTTTTCACCACACCTCATAAAGATACTCAGGAAAGAGGACTCCAGAGCTGTTGCCAGAAAAGACAAGAACAATGAGGTAAGTTTGTTTGAAGAGACAGAGAGTGCTTTGATGGAGATTAGCGGCGGTAAGTTTTTCACTGTGGTACACTTTTTACACTTAAATATTCACCATATAATTTAATCACATCTAATGTAATTCTTGGAATGGAAGGATACCTGAATACATGCAACAGAACACAGGATAAAGGCAGTAAAATCACAGGGTCATTTCAATTGACCCAAAAAAAGCGTTTGACCAAATTCAATATCCTTTCCTGATAAAAGACTTAACTGCTAGGAAAGGAAGAGGAACACTTAAGCATAACAAAGAGCCACACAGGAAGAGACCCACAACAGACCTCATATTCAACTGTGAACTCCTGACGGGAGGACAAGGGTAGCCAGGGCCACTCATCATTGTACAAGAAGTTCTGGCCGGACAACCATAAAAGGAAAAGAAATAAAATGCATCTAAATTGGACAGAAAGGAATAAAATTAGCTTTTCTCTAATGACATGATGTTGTATGTGGAAAGCACCAGAGATTCAACCAAACACCTACTGGATCTAATAAGTGAACTTCAGTAAAGTAGCAGGATAACAAACTGCAAAGCAAAAGTCAGCTGGACTCTGTGTACTAGCACTAGGTAATCTGAAAAAGAAAATTAAGGAAACAATTTCATTTACCACAGCACGAAAAAGAATGAATGTTTAAGAATTAATGAAAGACTTATATAACTGAAACTATAAAATGTTTCTGAAATAAAACTGAATAACAGATAAATGAAAAGATACCCATATTCTTAGATTAGAACAAAATAGTGCTAATGTCACTATAACCCAAAATGATCTACAAAGACAATGTAATCACTGCCAAAATACCGGTAAGTTATTGTAGACATATAGAAAACCATCTGTTATGGTTTGTGTCTGGATGTCTACCCAAAACCTCACGCAGTCATGAGGGATGGGATTTCCAGAGGCAAATGAATCTAGCATTTGTGGTAGATTCATTGTCTGGTCCTAGGATTATGGCTGTGAGTGCCACACCCACCCTAGGTCTGGTATCCTGCACACAATAAAAGGGAGGGAAAGAGTCTTTCTCCTCTCTTTTGCACTTTTGCCCCATTTTCGTGCTCTTATTGCTTTTGCTGTCTTCTGCCAGAAACTGTTGCCCCTCACCCTGCCATCCCATCTTAGAGCCAGCAGATCACAGACTGAAACTTCCACAAATGGAGCTAAATAAGCCTTTCCTTCCTTAACTTTGGGCATTGGGTATTTTGCCCCAGCAATGAGAGAAAAGTAACCAAGATATCATTTGAATATCTATTTAGAATTTCAAGGTGGCCTGGCATAGACAAATCAATCTTTAAAAAACTGAAGAACAAAAATGGAAAAGCCACATATCCTGATTTTAAAACTTACTACAAAGCTGTAGTACTAGCATCAAAAGAACAAGAGGCCAGAGGACCAGAAGAGTCCTTGAAATAAACTCTGATATATACAGTAAAATTATTTTAAGTGAAGTGCCAAAACTATTTGATAGGGGAAATAATGTGGGAAAACTGGATATTCAAATGCAAGACAATGAAGTTTGACCTCTATGTAGAGCTATAAATGAAAGTTGGCTATAAATAAATTACACTCTTACATTTAAAGGTTAAAACTATAAAATCCCTAGAAACAAGTATAGGATAAGTAGTCTTGATAACATTGCACTTAGCAATTATTTTTTGGATATTACATCAAAGGCCCAGGTAATAAAAGAAAAAAGTAGATAAATTAGTCTTTAAGAAAATTAAAACAATTTGTACTGTACACTGAAGGACAAAGTAAAAAAGTCAAAAATAATTTTCAGATTGTATTAGTTACTTATATCATTGCTGAGATAAAATACCAAATATCCAAAGTTAAATGGGAAAAGGTTTATTTAGCTCACAGTTTGTAGACGTTTCAGTTGGTAATTGGCTGGCTCCAAGGCAAGGTGACATCACAGAAGAGAAACAGTTTGTAATGGACAGAAAGGAGCAAACCAGTCAAGAAGATGACCACAACTCTTTCTATCCCTTGTGTCTTATCCAGGTTACTCAGAGCAAGTAGCAATCCTTAAACCTAGTGCCCTTGATCTTAGCATTGCACCCTGAATTAATCCCAGCACCACATTTTTGATCCAGGTACCTCTGGAAAAGCCCCACTTATTACTGCATGTAGCTTTGAGTGGACATCTAGACACAAACAATAACATGCTGCCCTTGGCCCCCCAAAGACTCATGCACATCCATTTATGCAAAAGACATTTAGTCCATCTCTAAGAGTTGCCTAAGTCCTAACAGTTTCAGCATTGCTGAAAAATCCTAGATGAAACTCTACTCTGAGATTTAAGACAGTCTCTTATTTGCAAGACCATATACAAATGCAAAGTTAAACACTTTCAGCATACAATGGCACAAGATAAACATTATCATTCCAAAATGTACAAATAGGGAGATATAAATTAATGGGACCCAAGCAAAACCAAATCCAACAGAGCAAACATTAACTCCTACAGTTCCATGTGCAGGATCCAAGGCAATGTGTGGCAAGATGTGCACTCCAAAGGGCTGTGGTGGCTCCGCCCCTATAGCACTGCTGGTTGTAGTAGCTCCCAAGTCTTCTCTCTTAGGGAGATTTTGCCCCCTTCTTGCAGGTTTCCTCAGATGATCCACATTCCTGGTTTCTCCAAATTTCTGAGCTCTCCACTGCACTTGTTGCTTGACCTTCATAGCTTCTTCTTTGCCCTCTTAGGGGCATACTGCCTGGCCTCTCAGGCCTTCTAAAATCTGGGTGGAAGCCTTCCAGACCCCACAACTCTTCCATTCTGCATGCACCTAAAACCAGTGCCATGTGCATGACATCAAGATCTGCCACCAGCTGAAGTTATAGCAGGCTTCCTTCTCTCTTTGCTGTAAAGGCTAAGTGCCTGGATCACTGAGCATTCTGACTCAATCCTGAGAAAGGAATTCCTTAAGCCACCACCATTCCAGAACATGGTGCTCTGGAGCTCTCCTTTCAAGGCAAACTCTCGTACTTTCTCAGATTTGAGGCTGCAATGGGTAGAGTCCTAGTTCTGTTGAAGCCCTGAAGCCATGTTTTCTATTCTCCTATTTCTTCTCAGCAGTCAAGATCTCCTCTGTTTTATCTCTTAAGTGCATGCTTTTACTGGAGCTTCCTTTCTGGCCAAACTTGAAACATTTATAAATCATCCCGTTGCCCTCTTTGCTCTTGATTCTCAACAGTAGTTATTCCATATCCTCAACATAAGACTTTCTTCAAATTTCTTCTGCAAGATTAATTAGTCCACCAGCTTTAATCTCAGTCTCAGGCAAAGACTCTGGGCACGAGCAAAATGCAGATAAACTTTCTGCCACACCATAACACACATCATCTCTAGTCAGAAGCCAATGCAGTCCCTCTTCCCCACAGAAGCTTCTTGAGGATGGTCTTTATGTGCAGCATTTCTATCAGCCTTCTGATTCTTAACTCTGAGAAGAATCACTCATCAAGTAAAGCCCCAGGCTTTCTAGCTCTGCTTTTTCAGCCAGCATCTCAAAAACGTTCGTAACTGTTTCCACAAGCAGTTCCAAAGGCACCTAAACCACATGGTCAGGCACAGTCACAGCAATGACTCCACTCTCAGTACCAAAATCTATCTTAGACAATTTTCTCATTGCTAAGACAAAATATCCAATATCCAATATCCAAAGTTAAAGGGGGATAGCTTTACTTAGTTCAGTTTTCAGACATTTCAGCCCATAATTTGCTGGCTCCAATACAGGGTGACACAGCAGAGGAGAAACAGCTCATGGCAGACAGAAGACAGCAAAACAAGAAAGATGACCATAGTTCTTTCAATCCCTTATATTTATCCAGGCTAGTCAGGGAAGGTAGTACTCATACCTTTAATCCTATTGCCCTTGATCCTAGCATTGCACCATGACTCTATCCCACATTCAGCCACCTCTGACAAAGCCCCAGTTGTGACCACATGAGGCTTTGTGGGGTGGGGAGTAATCTAGACACAGATTGAGAGAAAACAATGGTAGAATATATGTGTGATAGGATTAATATTCAGAATATATAGACATCTCTTAAAACAATAAAAACAATAACATTATGCAAAAGTGGACAGAAGGTTTGAATGGACATGCTTCCAAAGAAGATAAACGAATGGCCAGTAAGAGCATGGAAATATGCTCTACATCACTAACTGTGATGAGAAGAGTCAATCAAATCACACTGAAATACAACCTTACATGCATTAGGAGAGCCAGTATTTAAGCAAAAGTTAAACACAGAGTGAGCAAGGATATGAAAGGCATGGGGAAATAGGAAGCACTGTGTTCTGTTGTCAAGAATGTAATATGGTTCGGTGATTGGAGAAAATAGTGTAGCCGTTTCTGAACAAATCAGATATCCAATTTAGAGATTGCACTTTGGGGTGTATACCTGTAACAAAGGAAAGCAAGGACTCCAAGAGATATTTCTGCACCCAAGTTCAGAACACAATTCACAATTGCCAAAATGCGGAAACAAGACCTGAGTGTCTATTGATGCCCGGATAACTTTAAAAGAACACAAGCTTGTTTCTTACAGCTCTGGGCAAGTGGAAGTCCAAGGTCAAGGTGTCAGAAGGTTCATTATACTGAGGGTCGTTCTCTGCTTCCAAGATGGTGCCTCTGGAAGAAATTCTGTTTCTTCACCCTGTAAGAGACAGAAGGGCAAAAGAGGGACAAACTCCCTCCACTAACCCCTTTTAGGAGGCCACCTAATTTCATTCACAAGAGAAGAGCTTTTGTGGTTGAATCATCTCTTAGCAATTTACTTTTCAGTGCTATCACATTAGACAACACCCGCCTTTAGGGGAAACACATTCCAAACATGGTGATTTGTTATGAGGAACCTTAACACATCACTCAAGGTAGATAAGCTAGTTACTGAAAGAAAAACATTATACGATGCCCCTTGCTAGAAGATATCGGGTGTAATCAAATTCATAGAGACAAGTTGAATAGTGGTTGTCAGGAAATGAGGGAAAGGAGGAATAGGGAGACATTTATTAGCCGGTGAAGAATTTGACTTTTGAAAGATGAGAAGAACTCTGGAGGATGTGATGGCAGAAAAACAATGTGAATGAAGTTAATACCACTCAACTCTTAAATGAGTTATGATAGCAGCATTTGTTCTATGTGTGTTTGCCATGTTATAAAGAGAAAAAATTTAGAAGTGTGGGGGTTTTCAGAACAAAGAATGAGATCATTATCATTCTCTTTATTTTAGGAAAATCATTTATCATCAAGAACAACATATCAAAAAGAGGTAAGACAGAAAATATTGATGGAAGCATACATGAACAACACACGTTTCTGTGGGTACAGATGGTCCCCTCATGTGATATGAGTGGCAGGAATCTCTGAAAAGCTTTAGAAATGAAAGAGCGATAAAAGTAATGGGAAGCTGTTGGGATCTACCCTGGTAACTAGAGTTGAAATGGCAACATCACAAAGGGAAAAAACGGGAAAGGGAGTTCATGAACAGTGTGATTTCAGTATCTTAAATGAGTAGGAGTAAAACTGCCAAATGAAGCTCTCTACAGCAGAGGGTCATTGTATGTACACACTGGGGCTATTCACTGTGTGTTCGTGTTCCCTTACAAATGCAAGTTCTTTTTATTTTAAAGATAACAAAACCTTTAAAAAGCATTTATAAATGATACAGAACTTCAAAAGACAAGATGATATGAATTCAACAATGGTTATTATATTGCATATTGTCAGTAGTTGTTCAGATTACCAGATATAAGCATGCATGCAAAATAGGTCACAAATATTAAATGTTAATTATTTCTTTCAATAAAACATTAGAAACTAGCAGCACAATTATCCTAGCTATATTGTGTATATATATATATATATTTTTTTTTTCCCCTTTCTTCTTTTTTTCTTTTCTCCTATCCCTCATCCCAGTTGTTTTTACTTTTAAGCAGTTTCTTTCCCTTTCACAGTATGTATGGTACATTTTGGATCTTGTTTACTCCTTCAGGTTCTTACACTAGGGAGACAATATGATGTTTACACATGAGAGTCTGATTTATTTCACTTATGAGTATGGTCTCTACTTTCATCCATTTATCTATGAAATCCTCGAGTTTATCTTTCTTTATACCTGAGCAATAATCCATTGTATAAAAAGACCACATCTTTTTTTATCCATTCCTCAGTTGATGGACATTTGGGTTGTTTCCAAGATTTATCTATCACAAATTGTGCTGCTATAAACACAGATGCACATATATTACTGTGGTATGATGTTTTCAACTCTTCTGGGAAAATATCCAGAAGGGGAATAGGTGGGTTGAATGAGGCCTTTTATCCTAGTTTGTGAGGAATCTCCACACTGATTTCCACAGTGCTTTCCCCAGTCCATATGCCCACCAACAGTGGAGAAGGGTTCCTTTTTCCTCACAGCCCCTCCAGCATTTGTTATTGGTTGATTTCTTGATGGTAGTCATTCTTTCTGGGATGAGATGGACTCTCAGTGTTGTTTTAATTTACATTTCTCAAGTGACCAATGATGTTGAACATTTTTTTATGTATTTATTTGCCATCTGTATTTCTTCATGTGGGAAATGTGTATTTATCTCAGATGCCCATTTTTTATTGGGTCTTTGAATTTGGGGGGCCTAATGATTTTTTAATTCTTTATGTGTTCTAGATAGAAGTCCTTGGTCTGGAGGACACTTGGCTAAAATTTTTCTCAATTCATGGGTTTTCTTTTTACTCTGTTGATGATTTCTTTTAAATAAGATGAGATCCCAGTTGTTGATGCTTTGAAGTATTTCCCATGCAGTTTGGTTTTTGTGCATGAATTCTCTGCCTAACTCTGTGTCTTCAAGATTTCTACCTACTTTCCCTTCCAGTAGACTTAGTGTTCAGTTTTGACATTTAGATCTTTAAGCCATTTTGACTTTAGTTTAGGACATGATGATAGACATGGGTCTAGTCTTAGTTTTCGGCATGTGGAGAGCCAGCTTTTCCAGAACCATTTATGAAAGAGGTGGTCTTTCTTCCAGTGAGCATGTTTGGCCCCTTTGTCCAAGATAAGGTGGCTGAGTGTGTTTGTGGCTGTGCCTGCATCTTCTACACTGTTCCATTAATCCTCAGGTCTTTTTTTTTACCAGTACCATACTGATTTTATCACAGTAGCTTTGTAGTATAATTTCAAGTCTGACATTGTGATGCCTCCTGTCTTGGCTTTGCTGTCTAGGATTGCTTTTGCTATTCTGGGACTTTTCTGGTTCCAGGTAAATTTTAGGAATGTTTTCTCTAGCTCTGTGAGGTATACTACTGGTATTCTGATCTGGACTGCATTAAATCTGTATAACAATTTTGTGAGGATGGCCATTTTAATAATGTTGGTTCTTCCTATCCATGAAAAAGGAATAACTTTCCATTTTCTGAAATCCTCTTTGATCTCTTTTTTCAGAGTACTGTACTTTTCACTGTATAAATCTTTTACTTCCTTAGTTAGATTGATTCCTAAGGATTTCATTTTTTAGATGCTATTGTGGAAGGTGTAGTTTCCCTACTTTCTCTCTCAGTGTATTTGTTGTTTGTGTATTTGTTGTACAGGAATGCTACTGATTTTTCAGTGTTGACATTGTATCCAGCTACACTACTGAATTTGATTATTGAATGTATAAGCCTCTTGGTAGAGTTTCTGTGGTAGTCTATGTAGATTAGTATGTCATCTGTGAATAATGATAATTTCAGTTCTTCCTTTCCTATCCTTGTTCCTTTTATTTCTCTCTCTTATCTAATTGCTCTGGCTAATATTTCCAGAATTTTATTGAATAGGAGTGGTGATAGTGGACAACTTTGTCTTGTTCCTGATTTTAAAGTGAAAGCTTTTAGTTTTTGTCTATTTAGTATGATGATAACCATTGGTTTGTCATAGATGGCTTTGATCAGATTGAGATAAAGACCATCTATTCTAATTTTCTATAGGACTTTTATCATGAATGAGTGTTAAACTTTATGAAAAGCTTTCTATGCATCTATTGAGAAGATCATGTGATTCTTCTATTTAGCTATGTTGATATGATGTATTACATTTATTGATTCGCACATACGAAACCATCCCTGCATCCCTGGGAAGAATCCTACTTGGTCATGGTGTATATTCTTCTTGATAATTCATGACATTCTATTTGCTAGTATTTTATTGACAATTTTTGCATTTATGTTCATTAGGAAGACCGGCCTGTAGTTTTCTTTTCTGGTTGGGTCTTTCTCTGGTTTTTATCAGGGTGATACTTGCCTCCAGCAATGAGGTAGGATGAATTGTTCCCTTTATATTTCATTAGAAAGTCTGAGAAGAATTGGCATTAAAATCTTCTCTAAATTTCTTGTAGAATTCACCCGTGAATCTGTCAGGACCTGGGATTTTCTTTGAAGTGTTGATCTGATTTTTTCTAGGGTCTATAGTGATTTCACCCTTCTCATTCATTATTGCATGGATTTGAGTTTTTCTCTCCTGGTTTTGACAAGGTTGGCTAAGGGTCTATCAATTTTATTTATTCTTTCAAAGAACCAATTCTTTGATTTGCTACTTTTTGTATTATTTCATTTCTGTGGCACTGATTTCTGCTCTGATCTTTATAATTTCCTCCCGTTTGGGCTTTGGGTTTGACTTTCTCTTCTTTTTCTAGACACTTGAGATGTAACATAAATTTGTTTACTCGTCCTCATTCTGTTTTCCTAATGTGAGAATTCACCACTATGAATTTCCCTCTGAGGACTGCTCTCATTGTGTCCTAAGGTGCTGGTGAGTTGTATCTGCAATTTTGTTTGATCATAAATATTGTTTAATTTCTTCTTTAATTTAATCTGTGACCCATTCGTTTTTCAGGAGGGTACTGTTTAATTTCCATATGTTTATGGAGTCTTTACAATTTCTTTTGTCAATAATTTCCAATTTCATTGCACTGTGGTCTGATAATATGCATGAGATAATTTCAATTCCTTTGCATTTACTTAAGCATGTTCTCTATACTAGTATGTGTTCTATTTTAGGGAATATACTCTGTGCAGCTGAGACAAACGTGTATTCTGATGTGTTGGGTGGAACACTCTCTAAAGATCTACTGAGTTCATTTGTTCACAAGTTTAGTTTAGCTCTGTTATTTCTTTGCGGATTTTTGCCTAGTTTCTCTATCTCTTTGTGACAACATAGTGTTAAAGTCCTCTGTTACTATTATGTTATTGCTTATTTGATTTTTCATGTCCGTTAAAATTTGTCTTATATAGTTAGGTGATCCTGCATTTAGTGCATATATATTTATGATTGTTATCTCTTCCTCATGCAGTTTTCCCCTAACATGTAGTGACCTTCTTTACCTTTTTGGATCATTCGTGGTTTGAAGTTCACATTGTCTGGAATCTGAATAGCTACCTCTGCTTTCTTCTGGATTCCTGTTATATCAAGTATTGTTTTCCATCCTTTGACTTTAAGTCTATGAACTTATTTTTGAGTTAAAGCATATTGTTGGATTTTGTTTCTTGATTCACTCTGTCAGTCTGTTTCTTTTGATTGCTGAATTGAGGCCATCTACATTAGTTATTAATGATGTATATTGGTTTATCTTTGTCATGTTACTTTCCCACTTTTGGCTCCCTACTTTCCCCCTCTGTTTAATTGCTTCCCTTGCTTGGTGTTTCCTTTCTATTGCTGTTCTTAGGATCGTAGTCATTTTTGTGTCTTTCTAGAATATCTTTCAATACTCTTTGAGGGTTGCTTTGGTCGTCATGAATTTCTTTAGTTGTCTTTTGTCATGGAAGTATCTTATTTCTCCATTAATTTTGAAACATAGCTTCGCAGGGTACATCAATCTGGGTTGGAAGTTGTTCTCTTGCAGAACTTGAAATTCTTCACTCCAAGCTGTTCTTGACTTGATGGTCTACTGAGAAATCTGCTGTGATTCTGATGGATTTTCCTTCATAGTTGATCTGTTTCTTTTTTCTAAAAGCTTTTAATACTCTGTTCTTTTGCTAAATTTCTGGGATCTTCTTACTTATTATGTCTCTGGGTATAGATTTATTTTAATTATGGTTAACTGGAGTTCTATATTCCTCACTTACCTCCATGTCAGATTCTTTTCCCATGCTTGGGAAATTTTCAGCTATTACTTTTGCAAACAGTCTTTTCATATCATATATGGTGACTCCTGCTTTTTCATTAATACCTGTCAGTCTTATATTGTTTTCCTTTGCATCATGATGCAGCTGTTGAACTGTTATTTCCTGGTTCCTTATCATTTTTAGGAGATCCTTCCTTTCACCATCACTAGTTACATTACTGTCTTCAAGGTCTGAAAGTCGATCTTCCATTTCATTTAAGCGGTTTTGCCAGCATTCATTGGAATTTTTTATTTCTGGATATCTGTTTAAATCTGTTTCATGCATGCTAGTTCTTTCCTACATTGTTTATTCAAGGTTTCCATTATTTTTCTATGCTCCTCTACTTTTCTATCTGACCTTTTTTGATGTTCTGAGCAATTTCTTCATTATGGTTGTCATTTATTTACCTGAGAGATTATTTCTGATCTGATTTCTTCTACAGCCTGATGTGTTTCTTTTCTTCAGTTTGTATCATTTCAGAACTTTCAGGTTTGTGACTTCCATGTTTTTCTATGTTGGTGTCTCCTGGACTTGTTCTGGGTGGGCTGCAGGTCTGAGATCATATTTTGCTCCTTCATTTCATCGTTTTCAAAGCTCCAGAAGCTCCCTTGAGTGCAGCCTCGCTCCTGCAAAAGTGGGGTGGTGGGGTGCATTCTCTCTCCTCCGGGGCAGCTCACCAAAGCTGCCATGTCTCCCTGGAACTCAGCATCACTCCTTTGATGGTGTGCGCAGGGCAGAGTCAAGGTTTCCCCTCCTGGGAAGCTCAGTGAAGTTCCTGGGTCTCTCCAGGGCTCATAGCCACTTACAAGTTCAAATGTTAAACCCCTAACCCACGGCAATGGCATTAGGAAATCAGGCTTTGGAAAGCCAATTAGGTCATGATACTGGTTCCCAGATGATGGACAGAATCTCCTTATAAGTGCTTAAGACCCTTCTCTCATTTCCCAAGCTGCAGAACTTTCAGCAACCAGTTATTGTTGAAGTCTCTATTAATTTGTTATAGCAGCCTGGGCTAACATCACATAAGTGAGGTAAGCTAGTTACTAAAGGACAAATAATATATGCCAAATAATATGTGACTCCCCTTGCTATGAGATACCAGGAATAAGCAACATCAATCTCATACTAATAGATGTCTTGGTTTGAGAAATATATCTGAGCCTCAGGAACACACAGATCAGTGAAGGTGAAGCTCTTATCAGTGATAACAAACAGCTGGTGGCTGCACTCAGTGTAAGTTCGCTGCCACTACTATAGGTGGTAAAGAATTGCATCTCATTAGAGGAATGATCCAGGCCCAGAGATGGACTCAAGGTTACTGACAGAACCCCAAGTCCTGTTCCTTCTCTGGAATACACAGCCTTCACTAAAGCTTTGTTTGTATATTCACCTGAATTAAATCCTCAAGCTTTGAAATAATGACTATTACTTTTATAGGAGTTATTATTTTTTGGGTCACAAATCTGCAAGGCATAATCATTTTGAGCAAGAAAACAAAACTCATGAGGGGTAAGCATTATAACCCCAATTTTAAAAGGAAAATCTTCTATTAACCTCTGAGGATATTGCATATTTGGGGGTAGATCAGTAATTTCTGGCATATACCCTTAGGAAATATAGACCTGGGTAATTTGCCTACGTGATTCCAGAATTTAATAGCTATAACATTCACTTATTTAGAACAACTATTCTATTTAAAGGGCAAGAACTGGCAGAATCTTAGCTGTATCTATGATGAGTTTAGGCTGCCTGGAGACATAGTTACTATGGAATATATTTCCCATTCTAATAAAACCTTTGATTCCTGGATTTCAGAACTAAGCCTTGATGAGTTTCTCTCAGCAGAAACTATCACCTAGTAAGCAGTCAGCAAACACTTCTGGATACTGCTAAGATGAGAAATGTTTATTGCTGAACACCATGGTAAGGTAATCACATTCCTGTCTGGTGTTCTGGTCTCAACAGAAACTAACTGAGTAACTTGTGAAAGGAAATACATAAATAGTGAGAGCCACTCATGGTGCTTAGTCAGCCCAGGGCCCCACAGATCAGAGAAGACAATGACAGTGGAAGATACAATTGGTCCTGTGCCTTAGATGCAGAATTTGCAGGTCTTGGTGGAACAACTATAGGGGGAGTGGTGTCAGTGCCTAGTACTCCTTCAGTTGTTTGATGGGTTTTGATCCAGCAGTATGGACCATGTTAAGGATGGTCCCCACCCAGAGGTAGAGGTCAAACACTCAGATTTCTGTACATGAAAATCCACCTATCCGCTGTCTACTCATTGTCATGGGTAAATCTCTGTGTGGGTGTGGACCCTTGTGACCTTCACCCATCACCTCTGGAAGACAGCTCAACCTTTTACCCTGTAACATCTTTGCAAGGAAATGATATCAACAAAATAACCTAGCCTCTTTGAGGATGTTTAAAACAAGAACTTAAATTTACAAGTTTTTTAAGTCATACAGCTCAACCCTTTAACGTGTAATATCTTTGCAAGGAAATGATATCAACAAAATAACCTAGCCTCTTTGAGGATGTTTAAAACAAGAACTTAAATTTACAAGTTTTTTAAGTCAACATTTATAGTGCAAAGGGATTTGGTGATTGCAATCAGCAAATATTTAAAGGCAAGAATTCTAATTAATTTTTTTTTTAATTTTAGAAACATGAAAGTACAAAAACATATTGACAAACGGACACCAATTATCATAGAAAATAGTACAATCACAACTAATCTATAGACAAGGTGATATGGTCTCAACAGTGGTTATTGCTTTATCCATTGATATCTTCGAATTGTAGATGTATGGACCCATATACAGACATGCAAATTTAGTCAGACAGTTGATCCTCTCAACAACAGAAAATAAAACACAAAAAC